>JBBBDQ010001154.1:617500-715000 GCA_037127315.1 Ascarosepion bandense
CTGAGAAGTGTTACAACAGAAGATGGAAAGTGCGACACAGAGATCCGAAGTCAAATTGGCATGGCAAAGGAAGCATTCCTGAAGTTGAGTAAGGTATTAAGAAACAGGACAATTTCGCTACAAACAAGGAAGAGAGTACTGGATTGCTATGTGATGTCTGTCCTTCAATATGGCAGTGAATGCTGGACAATATCATCAAAGATGAAGGAAAAACTTGAAGTAACTGAAATGTGGTTCTACAGAAGGATGCTGTGAATATCATGGATCGAGCACGTAAGCAATGATGAGGTTTTGGAAATGATGGAAACAAAAAGGAAATTAATATTGAGTATCAGGAAGAGACAACTAAAGTTCCTGGGACATGCAATTAGGAAGGAGGGCTTGGAGAATCTGATACTAACAGGCCAGATATAGGGTAAAAGAGACAGGGGAAAGCAATGGATAAAATATTTGAAGGACCTAATCATGTGGATGATGGAACGAGGGTTGCATGGTGTAACAGAAGGCGTGCTCAGAACCTCCAGGGACAGGGAAACGTTGAAAGCCATGATCGCCTACGTCCTGAAGGAACAGGACACATAGAAGAAGGGAAGAACTGAACAGAAGAACTTGAAAACTTTCAAAAGGGCTTGGAGCTTTCAAAAGATGGTCATGATTTGAAATAAAAAATAAAAAAAATTGTCAACCAAGCCAAGAAACAATACCCACCTCCATTTTGATATTTGGTCAAAATTTAGGAAGTGGCTCAAGGCCCAAAACTTTTCAGCATTAATTTGCAGATAGCACTGTGTAATAAAATTATACACTTAGGTAGGATAGAAAATTTCGTCTGTTTCTTTAATTTGGGCAGTTTTGTATTTATTTACAAAAATTAATTTTTTTTTTTAGTTTTTCTTTCTTTGACTTTTTGATTCCTTTCATTCGTTGTTTTTTATTTCTATCGTTTTTCTTTCTTGACTTTTTTTTGCTTTCTTTTTCTTTTTTTTTTCCTGCTTTTAATTCTTTCATTGATGCATTTTTTTCTCTTTTTTTTTCTTTTTTTCTTTTGTTTTTCTCAATTTTTTTTCCTTAGTAGTGCTTTCTTTGGTCGTCAGCCTTTGTGCTTTCTTTCTTTGATTGTACTTTATTTTTTGTTACTTGGTTTTTTCTTTTTTGTACATTTTTTTTTACTTTCTGTGTTTTTCTCTTCTATAAAATTATTAACTGTGGTAATGGTTTAAGAAAGTGCAGAAAGGAGTATAAGAGTTCATTTGTTATAGGAAAATGTGATTTGTACAGAAATTTAAACAGTTTGTTTTGAGAAATTGTTGGTAAAGGTTTGTTCAACTTATAGTTTAGTTCAAAATTGTTGTCTCTCTTTGACTGTTTTTATGAAATGTCTGGAGTGAGTTTTGGTATCTCATCTTGATAAGTTAATATCAAGATGTAAGCGTTTAGATATGTTGAAGAAATTGTTTCATTAGCCATTTTGGCTTTAATAAAATATTAACATTAGGCTGAGAAGTAGTGTCGTGGATTTGTATGATGTGTTTGTTCCTTTCCTTCATTATGTTGATGGTGATTAGGTGAAGAGGAAAGAGAAATAAAAAAAAACAGTATGCAATTAGGTAAGGGAGTGTGAATATAGGTCACAGGGACAGTGTTGTCTGATTGGCAGTCATCAATCTGTTCCATCATGGTTGGGTCAACTGTTCTCTGCCTCCTTTAGTCTCTCGAGCTGAGTGACTGAAAAACATGAATGTAGCCAAGTCGACGATCCCATGGTCAGCTTTGAATACAAACTCATTTTTAGGTAGGAAGAAATGACACAGGTCCTTGAAAGTTCAATTTGTTGTTTTCTGTGAATCAACCTCTTTTCATTGGTTATTAAATATTTTACACTATCTTGTGAAATTTGCCTTGTGCTTTTTTTCCTCAGTACAGAGGCTACCTTTTTTCTTATTGGTCAAAAACAGACTTTTGTACTGGCTTGTGAATTCAAAAATAGTGAAGGTCAGAGTTAGTTTTATTTTATATTCACCACATAAACATAATTTGTTTGCAAAGTAAAATCTTGCACTAATAAGAAAACAATCAGGATTCATTGACTAAGCCGTCAGCACTACTGGGGTTTTATTTTTCTTCACTCCCTGGCCATTGAGCTGAGATCAAAATATAGTATATGTTCTCATCTTTAATGGTAATACTAGCAGTTTAGGCTGGGTACTTTAAGGGATAATAAAAATAAAAAACATGATGAATTTATATAGCAAATACTTACACAACGTCTACCTCATCACTTTTATAGATATCGATAACAATGTAGAATGTGTCCATTGGATTAGGGTGGGAAGGGGAGGGACAACATATATAGATAATATAAAGTGGGGTGATCAGTTCTATATTATAATCAATACATAATCTGATCCCTGACTTTGTGGGGTGATAATATATATTTTTCTACCCCTAATTTTGGTTTTATGAAAAATTTCAATGTGATGTTAGTGTTCTAAGATTTTGATCTATATCTGAGAGCAACTTCCCTCGAGTTAGACTGCAAAATGCAGACACTAAGTCGAATCTGTCTGTCTCTCTCTCCACCTTCGTCACTTTTATAGATTGTTTCCTTGTAAGGGAACATTTGGAATTCATTGACCAGACAACCAGTCCTATTGTTGACTGAAATTTATAAAATCTTTCTATTGAACAATTTTTCATGGAAATAGGTTTCTTAAGTCCAGTAACTGTTATTGTTCTTTCTTGTATTGGTGGGAGATTTCCTTCCTAACCTTTTGTTTGAAGTTGTGTAGAACTTCAACATCTTTATTAAATCATTATTTTCTCTTTGTGTTACATGTACTATCCATTTTAATTTTTGCTGTTGAAAATCCTCACGTAATTTGGTTTTTATTATTTGATATAATTCGTTGTGACTGTATAGTGCCAGTCAGGCCATGTGTCACTATACATATCTGCTGAATACGTCTTCCATATTTACCGTACATTCCTTTTATTTATTGCAAGTATTGAATATATCCTTTGTAAATGTCTGTCATGCTTACTGCATACCTGTCGTCGATGCCTATTGTAGAGGCAGGATATAAAAAGTTTTCAAATTTCTGTATTAAGTTGATTAGGTTTGTTTCACTTCCTCTGAGGACATAGATGTCTCTGTAGTGTGGACAGCTCATCAAACAGTGAATCTGCTTTTAATGACAATGAACCCAAATTAAGGCTGTGTATCCTTCCCTGTTGTGTATCCTTCCCTGTTGCATTGATAAGTAGTTTTTGTTGTTACCGCTTCTCATATTTATCTTCGTATTGTTGTTGTTCAAGTCATGGCAACCAGCTGTATTTCTTTGGTTTCTTAATAATTTAATATCCCATGCTATGATTTCTTCTTAGTCATTCTCTTGCTTGGATAAGAGCAGGAATATTGGTGGAGGGAAGGCAGAAAAATTCTCAGTCCAACCAAGAAGCAATAGCCTTGCCAAAATTGATATTTAGTCAGATTTTGGGAAACATGTCAGGTTCAAACTTTTCAGCATCCATTTCTAGATATGCAGTACATAATGAAAATGAATAGTATGATAAGAAGATTGGTGATTGGTCCTTTTTATTTATATATATATATATATATATATATATATATACACACACACACACACACACACACACACACACACACTATTGCTCAGATATACTGCTGCTTGGCTGTAATGAAAGCTTTAAAACTAATCCATGGTCCTGGATCTCAGAATCAACCTAAAGAATATTTGTGTGAAGTATGGTGAGAATCAGATAAAAATTGTGGATTTGTATAAAGGACATACAGACACACACACACACACAAACATAAACATTTTGCCTTTTTTATATATATATATATATATATATATATATATATTATCGATTTTCTGCACTATTGTAAGAACTGCAACCTTGAAACTTCTGAGTATCGCTTCTTATGTCTTTGTCTATGGGTGTATCAAATTTGATTAAAATTGGACCATTCCTTGTATAACCTGATTTTTTTTTTATTATCGATTTTCACTATTTATCGGGGGTACCTTGACACAAAACCTAGCTAAGAACACTCGCAGACACTTATAGTACAACTGTAAATTTTCAAGAAAATCGGTTCAGCCATTTCGGAGTCTATAGGTAATGGACACACACACACACACACACACACACAGAGACAAAGTTCCATTTATAAATAAGTTTATATATATATATATATATATATATATATATATATGTATATATATATATATATATATAAAAACCACACTCTCCCGTAGACTTACCGGTCACCTTTCTGATCAGAGTATAATTAAGCAACATTTCTTAGAAAAACATAGTCATGTAGGTAATATCAGACAGATTTTAGTCAACAATACAATAATCCTCATTCATATACACATTAAAAAGAACCTTCAGATATTAGAGGCCATCTACATTAAATCTAAACAACCCACATTTAATAAAATCCAGTTTAAATCTGGTCATAACACATTACATTGCATTTAAATATATGGTTCTGTTATCATTTCGAGCTCTCACATGGTGTGACGTCATAGAACCGTATTGCAAATTTACGACCTACGTTTGCTATTTTTAGTAACTGTTATCATTGCTTAGCAAAGTTTTCTCAATACAAGATAAAATCGTCGCTGATGGATGTTTTTATGTTAACGTTCTTGTAACCTCTCTGAAGATGACTCATGTGAGCCAAAAGCTGAGAACCAACTTACTAAAAAAATATCCAAATGTTGAAGAATTTTTGTTTTTATTTTCACCTGAAATTAAAGCCAAAATACGATGTTTAGAATGACTCATGATTAAACATAAGATATTCACTGTCTCTTATATTTAACTCTGTGTGTGTGTGTGTGTATATATATATATATATATATATATATATATAGGAAAGAATATTAATAAAAAGTTTTGAATTTAAAAATGTACTTTTTTTGAACAGTATTTGTTTATTTTTATTATATTTTATATTTCAGACCGCACTCGGTCCTTCATCAGAAACAACTGATTTTTAAATTTGAATTAGAAACGTATTTCACGATAGCGTTCGAATATTTTTTTTTGTTTACATCATGTGGTGTGTTTGTTCACAACATGCGGCACGTCCGTAGAGAAAGTCTGTTTGTTTTAGATAAAAATTTCTTGGAATATCTGAAAAAAAATTTTTAGCTATTGAAATATTTGTAAAGATTCAACACACCTAAGTCCCTATTCAACCCTAGCTTGTGTGTATTTAATTTTAAAATCCAGTATTTTTCTTTCTTTCTGCGTGTGTATGTAGAACTAAAATTGGAGTCTATTAGTAAACATTTGCAATTTTCTAAAGTATGATCAGGTTGATTAAAATGGGCTGCAATTGGGGAGTATACATTTTTTTGTCGTATAGTTTGTGATTATTGAAGCGAAATCTAAAGCTATTACCGGATTCGCCGATATATCCACTGTTGGGGCAAATTGAGCAGAAGAGAAAGTAGATGATGTTTTTGTTGTCACAAGTAAGGTTTGGTGGGTGTAATTTTATTTTGGTGTTGGGTACAGAGAATGTTTTGTCTGTTATTAAATGTTTACAAATTAAACAGCGAGGCTTCCCACATTTTAAATTCCCTGATAGGTTTGTATTATTTAAATATTTGTTAGAAGTGATATTCTTTCCTATACATATTAAGACAGTATACGTGGATGATCATCACTATATATATATATATAGTTTAATTACTTTGTTTTGGGTCATAATAAAATTAAACCAGTGCACATTTGTATTTAGTGCTCAATACAATTATATTTTAGAAACTTTTGAATATTCTTCATTTGTAAACGAGTTATTTCGTGACCCAGGTTTCTACATGCGGTGTCTTCAGGCAATTTGCAATAACTGAATTTATTGTTTTTTTTTAAGAATGCTCATGTAATGCTTTTTTTTTTTTTTTAGTGCTCACATGGTGGAGAATTTTTGAGTGAAAGTAGTTAAAATAATAGTGTTGTCAAAGGAAAAACTGTCTCTCTGTTTTTTTTTTTTGAGCATCTCTGTATGCACCCTGTTAACGTTTCTATCAGGTTACATATCAGGATGCTAATATGATCCTTCAAGGAAAGGGGTTAGATTTCAGCCGGCTTCAAACCACTGAGAGTTCCTCATCTGTAAGAACTCTGATAAACAGGTTAACAATATCCAGGCTTATCACCTGTTCATTAGAGATAGCTTTTTGGATCAATTCAACAAAATTTTCAGATTTCTTAACATATGATAAAGACTTCCTTGTTGTTGGTTGATCTTGTTTGCTGGCACATCGACACCTCTATGGATTACTTAATGCTAAAATCTAAATATTGTTGATTGTAGTGTCACTCTGTAGAGTTTTCATAGGCTTCTTTTATGGTGTTTGATTTGGCTATTTTTCTAGTGTTTGTCTTACTTGACAGATGAGCTCATCTGCCTTGGAGTTCTTTAAACCAACTTCCTCAACAGCAGCAATCTGAATCTGAGACACACTCGATGGTTGTATGAAGTTAAGACCCTTGTTTCGCACTGATGCCTCGGAGGCACTTGTGATTAGTGATATTGACAACTGCTTTTATAGATTCACAGTGAACCTTGTTGCATTCTAGTATTTGTTTCTTCTCGGAGTGCAGTTGGTAGACGTTTCTTGTAGAGGCATGTGTAAGCAATTTTGCAGATAAAACCTGGAGAGGCATACATATTTAAATTTAAATTTTTGGTTTTTAATTTATTTGTGTTTAATTTTTATTTATTTATTTATTTATTTTTTTTTTAAGTGAAGGTTTGATATATGATGGCATCGATTGCCAATCAAGTAAAAAAAGGAAGATTGTTCCCATTTCTTCCAACATTTGATACTTGTGTCTTTTAAAGAATTTTAAGTATCTATTTGAAAAAGCATTTAATTAAGGTTAATTGAAGAATAATAAGTTGAAGTGCTTGTATTTATATTTCAGGTGTGGAATGGCATATTGACTTGAAAATCAGCATTTGAAATACATTTTTTTTCCTACCCAGCTTGAAAAACAGACTGGAGAAAAATATCTTTATGAAGTGTAAATTTTCAGTTTGGCACATGATAACTAGTGTTGAGTGCAGAAAAAAAAAACTCGTTTTGTTATTTTTTAATGAGTTCAAAGTAGATGACCAAAACAAATGGATTTTAACTTAAATAATTTCTAGTCATTCAGTAAAGTGCCATACGTGATACATGCTTGGGCAATCATCTCAAAAGAGACATGACTCACTGGGCAGAAGATTATCCCGCAGTAGGTTGCTATTACTTTCTGTGGTAGACTGGTTGCCAATCAAGACTATTTAACCCAATCTGGTTATTATTTAACCCATAACTGGAGGGAAGAGACGGATTAATACCTTTCCCAAGGGTATTTGCACGTAAGTGAAGACAAGGATTTCAACTGGAATTCGAACTGGGCTTCCTGATCTCTCATTCCAAGCTGATATCCACTGCACCACCCACACACATCCAAATAATTTATAACCAATCCAAAAAGAAAGATTTTTTTTTTTTTTTGGCTGATGTTTTTTTTTTCTCTACTTTTATTTCTTTTTTATACAAGTTTAAATTTAAATTTTTGAAATTTACAAACCAGTGAATTTTAATGGGAAAACAAGTTTCTGTTAAATGTGAAGGGGGTGGCTGATCTGATGAAGAAAAGATTCCCCCTCTTAAAAAATCTGATTAGTCAAATTTTAGGAAATGTGTCAAGCTGACAACTTCTCAATTCTTTATATCAAGAGTTTTAGTTGTATTCTTGATTTTTTTAATACAAATAAAAAAGAAATATTTTTTTGCTCTTTTGCTGACATTTTTGGCTGTTAATCTTTCGAGTTTCTTACATCTACAAGATTTTTTAAAAATTTTATTTCTAATTTTTTGAAATGTGATCTACCTTCAGGATGTAGGCATAGTTCTCCACAGTTTCCTTTTCTTCATCCTTGTCTTATGCCTCTTTCTATTTTTGTATATCTGCTGAATTCATTTCCTGCCTCTATGCATGCAGTTTGCTGTCCATATAGGTTCTTGATTACTCTGTCTTTTCCAAATATGTGTAGGTTGCCAAGCATCTCTAACAAGTCTTTTATGAATTTGTCTAAATATATAAGTCTGTTATATATATTAATTTGTTAAATATACAAACTTCTTGAAATTGTTAACTTTTTGTTCGATTTTTAATAATTTGATTTGGTGCTAAATGACCCAAGATGGGTCGATACACCATAAAACAAACAAACAAATCTAACAAGTCTTTGTGGTATGCTTTGTCAAATGCTTTTGCATTGTTTATAAAGCATATTTTCTGGCTCTTCTGCCTTTGCATTGCTCTTTCTAGTAGCATTCTGAGCATGAATATCACATTCCTTGTGACTCTGGGTTATTTTAATGAACCTGTACTGTTCTTGTCCTATCTCTGAGTCAATTCTGCTGTGTGCTCTGTTCATCAAAATTCTGATGTTGAGTTTTGTCGTGTGTCTCATTAAGTTGATTTTTTTTTATGTAGTTCACATTCCTTTGCACCTGGATTCTTTGGTAATGTTAAGGAAATTGATCTGCTTAGGTCCTTTGGTATATTGCCACTTTTGTAGTTCTTATTCATTAGTTCTGTGATCTTGTCGATGCCAAAGTCTTCTAAAGCTGTCAGTATTTATATTACAATAGCATCTGGTCCTGTTGCTTTGTTTCTGCTCAATTTAGTCAGTGTAGCGTCCACTTCGGTTTTTAATATTTCAGATTCATGCAGTATTTCTTTGTATTGGCAGTTCTCTTTTGTTGCAGAAGAGATCTTTGACATTTTTGTTCCATCATTGAAGTATTTGTTCTTTCTATAATACGAGTGTTCTGTCCTTTTGATTTTTATACATCCTGTTGCAGAGCATGTCTTTTGTACTGTCAGTTCTTTAATATATATATATATATATATATATATATATATATATATATATTGTTAGATAGGTGTGAGTTTGTGACCCTGGGTTTCACACACTTGTGATCATCAGACGGATTATTTCTTTTTTTTTTTTTAATCAGATTGTTTGATGATCCAAGAGCATGCAACTCAGGGTCACAGACTCACACCCATCTAACTAAATGTTAACTCTATCATTGATACTGAGCACTTTCAAATAAGTACTGCACATATATATTATATAAATAGTAGAATATATATAACAAATTGCACATATATATATATAAATACTAGCAGTATAGCCCGGCGTTGCTCAGGTGTAATGAAGGCTTTAAAATGAATCCATGGTCCTGGAGCTCACACTCTTTGGACGTTGGCACGAAAGACTAAAAAGCAATAGTTGTTTCCAGTTAAAGCGAAACCGTAGACTGAAAGGAAAATGAATGGGTGTAAGTCAAGTTTTGATTTCCTGGTATCGATATCAAATAAGTTTTTTTCGTCGTAAACTAAATTTTGAAGGCTAAATAAGTCCTTCGAGTAAATGGTATCATGGCTGAGACTAAGAACTACAATTATACCTACTTAAAGCCAAACCTGAAGAAAAACTAAAATAAAAGGGCTGAAAAAAAATACATACAGGCAGATACACACACACACACACACACCTTGCCTTTTATATTATCGATTTTCTGCACTATTGTAAGAACTGCAACCTTGAAACTTCTGAATATTGTTAGTGTCTTTGTCTATGAGTGTATCAAATTTGATTAAAATCGGACCACTCCTTCTATAACCCGATTTTTTTGATTATCGATTTTTGGTATTTATCAGGGGTACCTTGACACAAAACCTAGCTAAGAACACTCACAGAGGCTTATAGTACAACTGTGTAAATTTTGAAGAAAATTGGTTCAGGCGTTTCGGAGTGTATAGGTAACGAACACACACACACTGAGAAAGTTCCATTTATAAATAAGTTTAGATTATATATATATATATATAATTTTCTTTTAATGCATATGTACGCTGTCTGTATATATTCTCTGCTGGTTTGGGTCATTTCCAAATCTGTTGTATTGCAGCCTGGGAACCTCGTTTTGCCCTTAATTTTCATATAACTGGGAGGTTCATCCCTTCTGCATTTATCACTTGGATAGGTTTTGCAGCAAATAACTGTGTTCCTGAATCTTTTGTTGACAGTTATATATATATATATATATATATATATATATATATATATAGTGTATTTGGGTCTTCATTTCTCTTCCTGGGCTTCTCCATGTTTATAATCGTCTTGGGTATTCTTGGGACGAGGTGTTGGTTATTACCTTGTTATTTGCTGGACATCATTGAAGCCATTTCATTCTACAGACATTGCAGTTTCCTAGTCCAAAATTGCCAACCATTTCATCTTCCATCTTTTGATCAACTTTGATGTTCAGATCTCCTATGATAATTCTGATTTCTTGTGATTTGCACTGTGTCTTTAACATTGCCTGGCATGGAGTTGAACAATTCTATTTATTCTGTACTTTGTGTTGTATATACCATTATAACCAATATATTGAGAAGTCTCCTTTTAAGTTTAACCACAAGAACTCTTTCTGATATTCCAGAACACATTTGTTTGTGTCTTGGTTCGACGACGTTTTTACTATTTTCACCCCTTGCATATATAATTCTATGGCTGCCACTGATATAGCCTCTGTTTGGCCACCTTATTTTGCATATACCTAAAATATTAATGTTTAATCTAGTTATCTCCTGCTTCACATTTTCTGGCTGTTAACAGTTGTTCATTGTTCTAATGTCTCGTATCTTGAGAGTTAGATTTCATTTGGTGCAACTTCCACTTTAACTTCATTTGGTGCAACTTCCACTTTAACTTCTATTGTTTCCAAGAACTGCTTTAGTCATTCTCATGCTGACATGTCTTTCATCTTGTTTTTTTTTTCCATTAACAACAGGACAGCTTGGCATATCTAATTACAGGTCTCTCTGCAACTGGTCAAGTTCCAGGTCTTTGTAAAATGCCTCATGCTAATAAAAGCAATTAGGAAAACCAGCCCTCAGCAGTTGGTAAGATCTTTCCCCAACCTCAATACGTTCTTGACATACATTACAACATCTTTATCAAAGATTACAGGCAAATACAGAAATTCTTTTGCTCTTCAACCACAGCATGCTTTAGTGATGACTTGTGTCCTTTCCCTTTTGAGGAGCTTTGTCTCCTTGTATACCACATGTTACATACTACACTGTCTATCGTTTAAAAAAAAAAACCTAATGCAACCACAACATGTCTACTACAACCTTTCACATATATATCTCACTTTATAATTCAAGAAAATATCTTTTTTCAATAAACTGGTTAACATCACTGTCAGTTGGTAACATGATATAATCACTATCTTACTCATTAATGCACTAATTTTATTTTTTCTATGATTAAGCAAGAGATAAATCTTATAACATGTAGTAATTAAACTTTTAATGATTTTTCTTTTTACTCTTTAGTTTGACAAAAGTTTTTATTATGGTGCTAGAAATAAATATGTGAAAATAAATAACAAGACCAAAATCTCAAAAATAGATGGATAATAAAAATCAACTGGCAAACAAAGCCACAGTTCAACCTACAAATCAAATGTTTCACAGCCAGAATGTAAGAAAAGAAATAACAGTAATGCCAAAATTTCATGATCTCTAAAAGTTAACAATTCTACTAACCAATCAGAAAGCTTTCACAACTAGGATATTAAGCTGCAAGCCAATGAGAAGTAAGTGTTTGCAATGTTAATCTAAAGAGGTGTATATAAACAGATAGAAAATCAACTAAAATCATTTGATAAATTAATTTTCTTTATTCTCTGATATCGTTATTGTAACATACTCAGGGTTGAAATCCAACATTTACATGACAGGTTAAACCATCCATTGCTATATTGAAAACAAATACTTTCTTCCACCACATTGTTAGGCTACTACATTTGGATATATACATACATACATACATTTTTTTTTTTTTTATAAGCGTTTCACCCTGAGCAAGGCATGTCACTGCCACTACTGTGCAGGGGGCTACGTAGAGTGGAGAAAGGCTGATTAAATATAGGAAATGACAGAGGGTGGGTGATAGGTGGGTAAGGATACCGAGAATGAGGGTTGGGTAGATGAGAGTGTTGTGAGAATAGTTGGGAGTTAGTGCGATAGGAGGTATCTATTGACCATACATTTAAACACCTGGAGATTGTAACTGTCGGGAAAGCAGACTTGTGGAAGGGAGTTCCACAGGCGGGAAGCGCGAGAAAAGAAGCTGTTGGAGTAGAATTTACGGTTACATCTTATTTGCTTAACTGTAAAAGGGTGGGACCTAGTTGCTAATCTAGTATCTCGTGTAAATTCGTGCTTAGGCGGCACCAGTGATCCAAGCTCATCGGAGCAGAAGCTATGAAAGTACTTGTAGAAGAGGCACAGGGAAGCCACATCACGCCGGTGTGAGAGCAGCTGCAGCCGGTCTGCCAAGTCAGTACCAACCACGTTACAGATCCTCCTTTGTATTTTGTCAAGAAGCCCAAGGAGAGCAGCAGGGGCACCCGACCAGATATGGCAGCAATATTCAATACACGGGCGGATGGTAGATTTGTATATGTGCAGAATAGATTCAGGTGGGAAAAATTTCCGGGCCCTGCACAGGGAGCCCACTTTCATAGCAGCAGATTTGGCAATGGATTCAATATAGTCATTCCATTTGAGGTCCGCCGAGAGTGTAAGGCCAAGGAGGCGTAGTATTTTACTCTCTGGGAGGCTAGCCTGTCCCATGCTAATGGGAGGTAGATGCGATTGTCTATGGTGGTTAGTTGATAACAGCTTTGTTTTGGAGGCATTGAAATTTACCAACCATTCCCTACCCCAGGTCACTACGGATTGGAGGTCCCTTTCAAGTGCGGCAGCGAGGTTCACTTTGTCGTCCAGACCTGGTTTCTGATCGATGCGGGAGTAGATTGTTGTGTCGTCGGCATACATGCCAACTTGGGATCTAATGGTGTCGGGGAGATCATTAATGTAGATCAGAAAGAGCGTGGGACCTAGGATAGAACCTTGAGGGACGCCCGCGTTCGTGTGGTAGTTTTGGGAGGCATGCCCATTTAATACCACCTTCAATGTGTGGTTAGAGAGGAAGGACTGGATGAGGTCAAACAGATGTCCAGTTATCCCATAGCTCCGCAGTTTGCACAAGAGGCCAGCATGCCAGACCCTGTCGAATGCTTTGGAGATATCCAAGGCAACGGTTCGGGCTTCACCATTCTTGTCGAGTGCCTGGTATATGTACTCGGTAATGGTCGTTAGCATATCAGCAGTAGACCTGGTGAAGTGAAACCCATACTGTTTGTCAGAGAGAAGCCCATTGGCCATAAGATGCTGAATCACCTCGGCGTTGATAATGGCTTCGAAAACTTTGGCAAAGATTGGAAGGAGACTAATAGGATGGTAATTGGCGGGGTCTGAGGGTTCGCCAGAATTCTTAAATATAGGTACTACACAGGAGGACTTCCAACAGGCAGGAAAGCAGGAAGCAGATAGGCAGAGGTTATAGAGTTTAGAGAGGACAGAGGAGAGTTCTGGGGCACATTTCTTCAGTACTATGACTGGGATTCCGTTGCCGCCGCTGTCTTTGTGTGGGTCAAGTTGCGCAATTATACATACACATATATTTGTTTACTTCCCCTCCCACAGTCACACACACACTCTCTCTCTCTATCTATCTCTCTCTCTCTCTCTCTCTCTCTCTCTCTCTCTCTCTCTATCTCTCTCTCTCTCTCTATCTCTTTTTCTCTCTCTCTATCGCTCTCTCTTTTTTCTCTCTCTCTCTATCGCTCTCTCTCTCTCTCTCTCCTCGCTCTCTCTCTCTCTCTCTCTCGCTCTCTTTTTTCTCTCTCTCTCTATCGCTCTCCTTTTTTCTCTCTATCTATCGCTCTCCTTTTTTCTCGCTCTCTATCGCTCTCCTTTTTTCTCGCTCTCTATCGCTCTCCTTTTTTCTCGCTCTCTATGGCTCTCTTTTTTTCTCGCTCTCTTTTTTTTCTCGCTCTATGTGCCAAGACATACTTGAAACTTCAATTTTTACCATTTCCTTTGTATTATTGTCTTATATGATATTTATTTTGTAGTTATTAACACTCTGTGAATTTCCTTTAATCCTTATACAAAAGCATTATGTACGTAAGTGAGGCTGATATTTTTGGTAATGGACATTGTCAGAAGATAAACAACTCATGGAGAACAGATAATCTTCCCAACAAACAGAACTTTACACATGGCTCGTTAGTAAATTTTAATGGGAAATCATATTTCTGTTTATAAAATTGATTGACTTAAATGAGAAGAAAATTCTTTCTGGAAAACTTTTGCCATGACATTTTAAGATTTTCTACTTTGAAGAGTAGATTATAAACAGAAGAGGAGACTTCAGCTTTTGATGAAAGTCTGGTTGAATTGTTATCATTCCTAAGTTATATTGTGCTGCAGAATTGATCATCAATGTTTATTAACTTTTGATTTACTTTAAATTAAACACTTGCAAATTATTGTCCCCCGCTGACCTTCTGCAGACTAGTGAGCCACAAGTGTCTTCCCCAAAAAATCATTAAAACTGTGATAGCATTTCATTTATACACCCACCCAAGCAGTAGTCATTCTATTATATTTTTCTGTTATTATATCAATGTTCAATTTTTCATCTACTCTTGACCAATTCATAACAAAGAGAGAATTTTATCTCTAATTCCAATTTAGAGCCTTAACGAAAGATTTGTTTTTATAGAAACATTTTCAGTATTGCAATGAAGATATGAAAAATACACAAAGAAAGACAAATTTTAAAAGAAATTGTATAATGCCTTCCTTAGAACTCTTAACACTTTTGGCCTGAATGGAATATGCCTAAAGAAAATTATTAATATATGTAAATCAACACAATTGTCATACCAGACAGTTGAAACATTTTTGAACCAACCTTTAAAAACAATTTATCTTGAGTAATTAAAAAAGTCTTACACAAACTAAAAATAATGATTTTAAAATTCCATATATTTTTCCTAAGGCTGTGATGTATCAAAGTGTTTTACTATAGGAAGAAGAGGTTGTCGTACACACCCTGGTATGACATGATCACGGAAGAATCAACATATCAAAACTAGAAATGATTCATAAATTTGATGCCACATTTAAAGAAATTTAATTTGTAATGGATAAATTAATCTTTTATAAACTTTTGCAAGGAATTTCTTATTTTTCTTTTAATAACTAATCTCAAGTCTTTGTGATTGAGAAATCCTTAATCAGACCTAAGCTCACCAACATATCATCCGAGACACTTTCCACACTTTACTTTGCATGTTCTTTGACTATAAAATTCGATCTTATCTATGTGAAAATATGGACATGGATTGCAAAGACTGTTTCTGACCTGTTTTATCAGAAGAAACTTCAAGGCAAGGGCCATATTTTCATGATGTGCGTTGTGGTACAGTGGATATCGGCTTGGAATGAGAAGCCGGGGAGCCGATTTTGAATTCCAGTTGAATCCATTTATTCACTTACGCCCAAATACCCTTGGGAAAGGTATTAATCCGTCTCTTCCTTCCAGTTATGGGTTAAATAGCAGGACAGATTGGGTTCTATAGCCTTGGCTGGCAACCAGTCTACCGCAGAAAGCAATGGCAACCTTCTGCGGGATAATCTTCTGCCCAGTCAGTCATGTCTCTTTCGAGACATGATCACCCAAGCGTGTATCACGTATGGCATGTAACTGACTGACCCTTCATGAAAGGTCGCTTTTTGCTCAGTCAGTTAAGTGCCATACGTGATACACGCTTGAGTGATCATCTCAAAAGAGACATGACTGACTGGGCAGAAGATTATCCCACAGTAGGTTGCCATTGCTTTCTGCAGTAGACTGGTTACCAGCCAAGGCTATAGAACCCAGTCTGTCCTATTATTTAACCCAGGGAAGTGTCAGATTAATACCCTTTCCTAAGGGCATTTGTGCATAAGTGATTGATTGCAAGGAATTTAACTGGAATTTGAACTCGGTTTCCCGATTTGTTGTTTTGAGTCAATATCAACTGCACCACCCACGCACATCTTACTTTTTGCTGCTGCTGCTGCTATAACCTGACATATGCGTAGATGATAAACGTGTATTCACTCTGACATACTTGAAGCAAAAATAAAGTGATTTTTATAACAGACATAAGTTGTTACTTCGCAGTTTTGATTAGTTATAGAGCAGAAACTTTTTATCAAGTCGTATAGGAAAACCTATGAAACCTGAATAAGCAATTTAGATCTGAAATATCTAAGCCAAAATCTACCCACCTGCTATTGGCTTTTTTTTTTTTTTTTCCATTAATCCAAGACATATCATATTTCAAATTGTAATTCTCATTCCAGCCAGATTCAGAATATTAGTCTGGTTGACTTAAATTTATTTCATAATCTTTCCAGGACCTGTTTAGGCAGTTGAAGCATTTAAACAATGTGTGAAAAGATGATTTCTCAAAATTATAAACAAAAATTTAATCTTATTTTTATGCAGCAGGTTAAGCTCGGCTTAGAAATAAAGAACAACTTTTTAATTAAATTTAAATGATTAAAAATGATTTGCTTATTGTGAGACTATACTTTATCTTGTAAGTACATTAGCTGAAATAAGTTTGGCACAAGGTTATGCATAGAAGTCCTTCACCATCAAGATTACATGCACACTAATCATTGCACAGTGAAAGACTATTTGCTTAAATGCCACTTTCTAGAGCCTCTACTCAATGATAAATTCTTTACTATTTACTAATGACGACTAACAAAAACGTGAATATGTATAGTGTACAGATGATTTATTTATCAAAACATAGGCATGTGGCTAAGTCGTTAGCATGTTCACTTTCTGACTATGAGACATAGGTTCAAATATCACCAGGGTCAATTTTCTAGGAAGGTAACTTCTTGATGTGATCAGTCTGGAAAGGGGATCTCAGAGAACAGTACCTTGGGAAAGTACCTGAAAAATACCATGTTTACCCAAGCCTTCTGAGTAAAGGGTAAGACTCATGTCAGAGAGTGGGGGAGGTGAGAACTTTATTCTTCTTTTATGTACCTTGTCCCTTCAGGACGTAGGCGATCATGGCCTTCCACGTCTCCCTATCCCTGGTGGCTTTCTCCTGTAATGTCTCTCAGCCCCCGTTCTGTCATCCACCTGCTCAGGCCTTTTAAATATGTTATCCACTGCTTTCCACTGTCTCTATTTCCCTCTATCTGACCTGTTAGTATCAGGTTCTCCAAGCCCTCCTTTCTCATTGCATGTCTCAGGAACTTCATTTGTTTCTTCCTGATGCTCAATATTAATTTATTTTTTGTTTCCATCATTTCCAAAACCGCATCATTGCTCACATGCTTGGTTCACAATATCTGCAACATCCTTCTGTAGAACCACATTTCAGCTGCTTCAAGTTTTCCCTTCATCTTTGTTGATATTACCCAAAATTCACTGCCATATTGAAGAACTGACATCACATAGCAATCCAGTACTCTCTTCTTTGTTTCTAGTGAAAGTTTCCTGTCTCTTAATACTTCACTCAACTTCTGGAACGTGTCTTTCGCCGTGCCAATTCACCTTTGGATCTCTGTGTTGCACTTTCCATCTTCAGTTAGAACACTTCCCAGATATTTGAATTTTCGTACCTGCTTGATTTTAACATCCACCACCTGTAGTTGGCACTCTGGGCTGCGCTTTTTGCTGATGACCATGCATTCGGTTTTCTTGCAGTTTATTTGTAATCCCTTCATGTCACTCTCTTCAGCTATCTTATGTAGGAGGTCCTACAGTTTTTTTTTTCCGTGCCTGCAATCAACACTGTGTCGTCTGCGTATCTTATGTTGTTCAGATAGTGACTTCCGATGACAAATCCTGGCATAACATCTAGGGTCCTCAAAATATTCTCACTGTACAAGTTAAATAAATCCGGTGAAAATACACATCCTTGTCTTTCTTTAATCATATCACCCCGAACAAGGCAGTAACGCCACTGATGTGCAGGGGGCTATGTAAGAGTGAAAAGATTGGAAAAGAGAAAGCCGGAAACCATATCCTAAACAGGAAACAAGGGATGAGCCTCTACACCCGTTCAATAGTTTAGTCTATCTACTCCAATTAGTCTATGTCTTATGCCTCTTTCTATATTTGTATAACTGCTGAAACTGCTGCCAGTAGAGGTTTTTAATTACTCTAATGTCTTTCCCAAATATGTCGAGCCTGCTGAGCATCTCCCACAATTCTTTGTGGCGTATTTTGTTGAATGCTTTTGCATAGTCAATAAAGCACAGTTATAAGTCCTTCTTCATTTGTATTGCTCTTTCAGAGAGAATCCTAATCACAAATATGGCGTTCCTTGTCCCAGTGTCTTTGACGAACCTGCACTGTTCTTGTCCTATCTCTAGCCTGATTCTTGCTCGATTCATCAGTATTCGGACGATCAGTTTTGTAATGTGACTCATTAAGCTGATAGTTCAGTGTAGTTCACACTCATCTGCACCTGGCTTCTTAGGCAATTCTATGAAAATGGATTTGCATAAGTCGTCTGGCATTATACCACTATCATAAATTTCATTTATTATTTCCGTAATTTTTTTATGCCGAATTCTTCCAGAGCTAACAGCAGCTCTATTACAATGCCGTCTGGACCAGTTGCTTTGTTTCTATTCAGTTTGGCCATTGCAGCTTCCACTTTGGACTTTAATATTTCCAGTCCGTCCTCATCTTTGCATATTATCGGTTGCTCTCTCTTGTCGTGGAAAAGATCTTCTATATATCCTTCCCATCGCTGGAGTATTTCCTTTTTCTCCAGTATTATCGTTCCATTCTTGGCTTTTATACATCCTGTTGAGAAGCAGACTTTTTGCCCTGTCAGTTCTCTTATCTCTTTATGCATGTCTGCTTTATTAGTCCTGCTCAGTCTCCCTACATCTGCGCATTTGTTGTTGAGCCATTCCTCTTTTACCTGTCTGCATTTGTTCCTTATTTCCTTGTGCATTTTCCTGTATTCTCTTCTGTGTCTTGGCATCATTTTCCATCTCCTTTGCATCATGTCAAGGATCTCTTCGGTCATCCACTCGTTTTTTCCTTCTGCGTCTGATTTCCTTTGGGGCAACATTGTTTGCTGTTGTCACCATCGCTTTCTTTAGTGAGTCCCATTTTGAATGTCCTTGTCCAATTTTTTTCTTCATATTTGTTTTTCACGCTGTTAGTGTATTCTTTCTGCAGTTTGAGGTCATTCACGAGTGTGTTGTATATCAGTCTTGGTGCCGTGCAAGGCTTCTTCATTCTCTGAAGTTTTACCCTTAGTTTGCAGATGACTGGGATGTGGTTGCTCTCGCAGTCGGCACCTGGGTAGATTTTATGTTTATGTAGCCTATTTGGTTTTTCATTGACTGTGCACCATTGGACCCATTTTTCTCCTTGTTTTCTTCTAATTCAAAGTTGCCGGTTGTGTCTCCTTCCCTCCCTTTGCCTACTTTGGCATTCAAGTCACCCATTATGATTCTGATTTCTTGGTTTTTGCACTGAGCCTTGGCATTGTCCTGTATGGAGTAGAATGTTTCTATCTCTTCCTCAGGGCTTTGCATTGTTGGTGCATAAGCTACTATGATAGATATGTTGAAGGGTATTCCTCTCAGTTTGACCAAGAGGACTCTCTCTGAAATCTGACAGTATCCAAGAACACATTTTCTCACTTCTTTGTCCAGAATTAAGCCGACTCCTTTTTCGTCGCTTTTGCTTCCTGTGTAGATTATTCTGTGGTTGTCGCTGCTGAGGTCTTCATTGTTTGGCCGTCTGGTTTCACATATGCCCAGAATATTGATCTTCAGCCTGTCCATCTTCTGCTTGATATTTTCTAGTTGTCCACAGTTGTTGAGTGTCCTAACATTCCATGTCCCTAAAGTAAGTCTCTCTTTGTTGCCCACAGTCACAGGGTAATGGTCCAGAGACACCTGTTGCTCATGTCGTTCCTTCCTGGGTGAGGGAATAATTTTGGGATAAAATGTCTCCTTTACGCTGTTGGTGCTAACAGTCGCAGGATGACAGGTGACACCTGTTGCTCATGCCAAACCTTATCGGACGAGGAGTTGCTTCCTTTAGAATTAACCCCGCTTCATGCCATTGTGTTTCATATATTTATTGTGGAAAGCCATGATTAAGTGTGGGGGTGGGTAGATAGTGGAGTGGTATCCTGTTGCCTTCTCCACTGTGATTTATTGAGACACCACCTCTAGTTAGCTGGCCGTTGACTCCTTAAGAGTTCTTTTGCCCTTTGTAGGTTTCATTTTATCCTACTGAAATGCTAACATCCCCTAAAAAATTTAATAAAAATATCAAAAAAAAATCAGTGGGGTGGAACAGTAGATATTAAGTCTGTACTTAGTATAAGTTAAATTGATTAGACTTGCAGAGGAATATTATGGCCATTCCCCCAAGTAGTACAAAAGAACATGTGTCTGAAAAATTTAAGATCAGCATTGGTTACCTGTAGTGAAAAGAATGAAATTTCTTTGTATTTTCGACATTTTGCAAAGACAAATCTTTTGACTTGCTTTGGCTAACTCCAGAAAATTTCTAATTAATAATTTCCAGAAAAAAGACATTTTTATTTTGTTTAAAACTGATTTGCAGAATGTGTGTTAATGTGTCCTGCATAAATCCATTTTGTTTAATTTGTGCATTTTACCAAATCTTAATTGATATAGATTTTTAAAGTTTTTCTCCACTTCATTTTCTTTCTCTCTGCTCCCCAGAAAATTGTGTATCACCCAGGCATGGCGACAATATCGCCCAGGCATGGCGACAATATCACAACACTTGTCTCCTGTTAAAAGAAGAATCTCATACAAGCGCAATCACTCTTTCTTTATATCTATCTGAAGATACTGAAAGGTTAAAACCCAAGTTGCAGAAATAACTCCTTTCCAAATTAAATATATATCCCTCTTCAATAGACTGGTCAACACTGTTACAAACTGGTAACTTAACAATTCCAGTAAAGCCTGACTGAACTGAAAATTGCTTTATCCTAAGAAATTGGATCTAAATTCTTTTAAGTCATAACGGTTGGGGTGTTAGGAAAGATTTCTTTCAGTTTGTATGTCCCCAATCTCAGGATTATCATATCTGTGTAAAACCTCAAAATACAGAAGATAGGATTGGCAAACATGCATAATTCTCCAAAGTGATTTTATATACAGTCAGTTAAGTGCCATACATGATACATGATTGGGCGATCAAGTCTCAAAAGAGACATGACTGATTGGACTGAAGATTATCCTGCAGCAGGTTGCCATTGCTTTCTGTGGTAGACTGGTTGCCAGCCAAGGCTATAGAACCCAATCTGTCCTGTTGTTTGACTCATAGCTAGAAGGAGAAGAGACTTATTATATTAATAAGTAGTAATATAGTGGGGTATCAGTTTATTACTTCAAACAATAGAAAACCGATCTCCCACTTTATGCCCAGAAGTTGTTTTAATGTTTCCACCTATTATATTCAGTCAGTCAGTTAAGTGCCATACATCATACACGCTTGGGTGATCATGTCTCTAAAGCGACATGACTGACTGGGTAGAAAAGTTTTTGATTACCATTACTTTGTAGTAGACTGATTGCCAACCAAGGCTGGAGAAGCCAATCAGTCCTGTTATTTAACCCATAACTGGAAGGAAGAGACAGATTAATACCTTTCCCAAGGGTATTTACATGTAAGTGAATGCAGTGAATTTGGCCGGAAATCAAACTCTGCTACCTGATTTTTCTTTCCGAGTTGATATCCACTGCACCACAATGCACATCTTTTTATATACAACTTTATCATAAAAAAAAATTATAAAAGAAGTAAAGTAAAAGAGAGGGTCTTACTTGTAATATTTGTCCAAAGGGAAAAGGACTAATCTGGTGGTACGTTCAACAAATTTCGAGGTGTCAAATAGGTTTTTCTGTTTTCCCTTCTGTGGCTTGAGATGATTATCAACTTAGTTTTTTTTTTTTTTTTTAATCACATCACCCCAAGCAAGGCGGTAAGGCCACTGGTGTGCAGGGGGCTATGTAAGAGTGGAAAGATTGGAAAAGAGAAAGCCGGAAACCACATCCTAAACAGGGAACAAGGGATGAGCCTCTACACCTGTTCAATAGACGTGGGTGGAGTGTGAACCGGGCGATAGTTCAGTCTATCTACTCCAACCATCAGCAACTGGTGAATGTAGACATGTCTTTTCTCTGTGTGCTAAATAGTAACACCGCTTTTGTCTCCCCACAAACTTTCATCACGTACCTGATGACTCCTTTGTAAAAGGGAGAAAATCGCTCTTCACGTGCCTACAACTGATTTTGCGGTGGTCAATCCATAAAAAACACAAATATGCAAGAAAATGGATCATTCATTTTTTTTATGGATTTTTATTTCAGTTTTTCATTCACATTTTTTTCTTTATTGCTTACTTTTATTCATTTTGCGGAATATTTTAATCTTTTCTAAAGAGAATTATTGTTGCCAGAGATTACACTTAAGTCAAGCAATGTCAAGTTTGGTCAAGTACCTAGATGCACCAGCTGTTACTTTTATTCACTTACGCATAAATATCCTTGGGAAAAGATATAAATTCACATTCTCTCCTCAGCTATGGGTTAATTAGTATGACTTGTACTACTAAACTATCATTATCTCTCCTACTAAATTCTTAAAATCTAAACATATTTTCTGGCTTTAAATACCCAACCAAAAATGAATCAATTGATTTAATACGCTTAACATTTTATATATTAAGAAGGGAACCTTTTTTTTTTTCTCTTGCCTTCTACAGTGATTTGCTGAATAAACATTTTATTTTTTATTGATTATTAAAAGGTCACAGAAAATAACTCCTGACAAAACAGTCAGCAACCAAAGTCTAAAAATGAAAGAATCGTGTTCGGGAAAGTTGGTAAGTTAAGGGCTAAAAATAAAAAGGTCTTTAAACTTTGCCAGTCTGCAACCAACCCTAATCGAGTGGAATTATTTG
The DNA here is from genome assembly GCA_037127315.1 of Ascarosepion bandense. Taxonomy (NCBI): domain Eukaryota; kingdom Metazoa; phylum Mollusca; class Cephalopoda; order Sepiida; family Sepiidae; genus Ascarosepion; species Ascarosepion bandense. The sequence continues at coordinate 640,546 of JBBBDQ010001154.1, forward strand.
TTAGGGGAAAAAAATGTTAAAAAGAAGAAAATAGTTTGATATTTTACTTTGCTTTCCATTCAATGTTGTTTTTCTTTTATTTTTAGAAAAGTAAAAGAGAAGGGCGAAATTTCTTTGGCCCAACTGTGACCTTTTTACTTATCTGCTTCGCTTTGCGTGCAGCTTGGTAATAATACTTAAAGCATTGACATTCTCGCATCTACAATCGAAATAAGAGACTTGACTTTTTCTTTCAACTTTGCTTATTCGTTCATTGTTTTTCTTTGACATTATTTTAAATTTCTTTGATTGCCTGGAAACGTGTTGGGTCTTCCCTCCCATCATTTCTTTTCTAGACATCCTGCACCACTCATCCATACACAACTGTCTTTCTTGATGGTCAAGTGAAAACTTGAAATTTTCAGTTGACAGAGGAAAATGTCCATCAGGAAATGTTGGTTTCTTAAGAGCAACACAAAAAAATGCCTGGTGGGGGAGAATGAAAAAATAAAACTGTTATCTTTAAAAACATCACCAGGGATGGAAGAATACGCAAAGATATATATATATATATATATATATATATATATATATGTAGGTAGGTAGGTCTGTGTGTGTGTGTGTGTATGTATGTATGTATGTATGTATGTATATATATATATATATATATATAATGTGTGTTTTTTCTCTATCATTCTTCTTTCTATCCTGAGTGCTGCGGTCCTGTGTATGATGGTAAACTACATCCGGCAGCAAGGCCCCCCTCCATTTGGAGGTTGTGAAGAGCATGGAACTACCTCTTAATTGCTGTTGTTCCCAGGTCCACCCTGACCTGGGATGGTAGTACCTGCGAGGGCCCCAGCTATGGGCAAATAGTTAACCCCCCAAACTGGGGTCAAAACACTATAAAAGTATAAAAATACTTTTATGAAAATATATACATAAAAATAGGTTTTTATACAAAATGATACATTTTTGAAGGAAAAAAAATTACCATAACACATTTTTTGAAAATAAAAAAATTGCCATAATACATTTTTGAAGGGAAAAAAAAATTATTACCAGTAATACATTTTGAATACAAAACTGGAAGACAAAAAAAAAATTCATCAAAATCTGACTAAATCAACATTATGAACATGGAAAAAAAAGCCTTAAAAACCTGTCTTTTTGGCATTAAATAACCCACAGAGGTTGATACAAGCAAAAATCAAACTCCTGACTGCTGCAATTCTAAATAATATCACTGACAATATAGAAAAGCCTATTTCTCTTCACTCATTTGCTATCATATTTGTGTTCGGTAATTTCAATGCCCACCATTCCAAGTGATTGGGAAACTCTGTCACGGATCTTGCTTGAGTACAAACACTGAACTTCTCTATCACTCGGTCGCTCATGCAAGTGGTTGATTTCTCCATACGTTTCCCCAGTAATCACAATGGCCATGCTTCTCTTCTAGCTATCTTCCTTACCTTTATCCCTGACTCATGCCATGTTATGCAGCTCTGCCCTCTTGGCAACTCTGATCATGCTGTGGTGTCAGTAAATGTTTCTTTCTACTCCTCTTTCATCCAAAAACCCCCTATCAACAAAATATCTTACTGCTATCAATGAGCAGATTGGGGCTCATTCTGTGATTTCCTTTGCGATGTCCTTTGGAACAAAGTTTTTAGTCTCCCTGTTCAAGACTGTGCCTCTGAAGTCTCTTCTTGGGTGAAAGCCGGCATTGATGCTTTCATCCTAGCTAGGAAATTCCATCTTTGTTCACCTCGTTCATCTCCTTGGTTGTCTCTTGCTTGATTGGCTGCCATCAGCCATAGGAATAACTTCTTCCAGTTTTACTGAACCGACACATATAATCACAACAGGGAGCTCTTTGTCTCTGCTCGTAATAAATGTAAGCATATCCTAAATGATGCTAAGCTATTGTTTGCTGATAGAATAAAGCAGCGTATAGCATCTCACAAGTTTGGTTCAAAAGGTTATTGGCGGCGATGCAAGAGTGTACTGAACAACAGAAAACCTTTGATCCCTTCTTTATTCAATCAATTCAAAGTTCTCACATCCACAACAGATAATGTCGAGTGCTTTGCTTGCCAATTCTCATCTAACTCCACACTTGACTCATCTGGAGTAACCACACCCAATTTCCTATCTGGAACTGAGGCTCACTTGAGTAATAAATATATGTATATATATATATATATATATATATATATATATATATATATAACACCATTTCTAGTTTCTAACATAATGCCTAAGCTTGACTCGCATAAGGCAAGTGGAGGTGACAGAATTCCAGCCATCGTTCTAAAGAAATGCACCCCCTGAGCTCACTTCAGTCCTCACCAAACTTTATAACTATTGCCTCACTTTTCTACTTATTCGAAGTTGTTCTTTGTAGTTCCTGTTTTTAATAACTCTGGGGAGCCCTCTGACCCCCTCTAATTATTGCCCTATTAGCCTCTCTTTTTCACACAGTATTCAAGGCTAATATGAATGCGGAAATAGTTAAGCATGTCACATCTCACAACCTTCTCTCTGACAAATAATATGGCTTTCATTTCACCAGGTCTACTGCTGATGTGCTAACAACCATCAATGACTATATATATATATATATATATATATATATATATATATATATATATACACGCACACACGAGGCTCTTGATAAGAACAGTAAATCTCAGCTGTTGCTCTTGATATCTCGAAAGCATTTGACACTTTGGCATGCTGGCCTTATGCACAAGCTCCAGAGCTATGGTATTTTTAGACAATTGTTTGATTTAATCCAATCATTCCTATCAAATTGTGAAATAAACATTGTTTTGAACATTGTTTTCGGCAAGCTTACAGATTCTTTCAAACAAATGTGGGTATCCCTTAAGACTCCATCTTAGGTCTTACACCTTTTTTGATTTCATTAATGATTTTCTTGATGTAATCACTTCTCAAGTTGGCATCTATGCAGATGACACCAGCATTTAAAACTGTCTCTAAAAGAAGTCTGTCAAGCCTGACAAAGTAAACCTGGCTACTGCACTTCAAAAGGACCCCCTAATGGGATATAAAATGGCTCGTACATTTTAACACCTCCAAAACTAAGCTGCTTTCCTTTAACCTCCACGGAGAAACTTTCTTGCATACCATCAGAATCAATGACACTAGTGTCCTAAAGAGCAACACACTTCACCACCTTTGCAGTCATTTGAAAGAATGACTGCAAATCGAATAACTACATTGAATCCATAGCTTTATCTACTGCTAAGAATTTTGGGTCGCTGTATTGGACCAAGAAGTTTTTCTCATCAGAATCTATTTTGCACATTTATAAATCTACCATTCATCTGTGTATTTAATACTGTTGCCATTTCTGGTTGGGTGCTCCTGCTATTTATCTTGAGCTTCTCGACAAAATTCAAAGGAGGATCTGCAATATAATCGATGCTGACATGGCAGCCTGCCTTCAGTCACTTTCTTACTGACAAGATGTGACCTCCCTCTGTCTTTTTTACAAGTATTTTCATGGCAACTGCTGTGGCAAGCTTCTTTCCCCTGGAGCCCCATACACGTGTATTTACTCATGCTACAAGATTGGCGTTAAGGTTCCACCCTTTTACCATAGAAATAGTCCAATTTAACTGCCTCTTCAACCCTAACGATTTCTTTTCTTGCACTTATCATTTGTGAAACTCCCTTCTGTTTACTTGCTTTCCTGCAAGTTACAATGTCCAAAAGTTTAAATGGAATGTCAATTGCCATCTTTTATCTACGTGATTACCATTCAGCTCTTATTCTTTCTTTGACGTCTCTTGTATCTTGTTTTTTTTTTTTTCTCTCACTGAAACCTCCTGTGCACTAGTGGCATTTCTGCTTTTTATAAAAAATATATAACAAACAAGAAAACTTGTTACATTTCTCTGAATATACCTCTATTAGATATCACTTAAATACACATGAAGATCTACCAAACTGTCAGTTATATGTTCAAATCTTTAAAAAGAGATATGTATCCAATATATTGTTTGAGATTGAAATTAAAACAATATTTGTCTTAAAGGGTGTTGTTAATATAAAAACACAATTAAAATACAGGGTGTCTATAAAGTTTGTGTAGATGGGTGACCACTTGGGAATACCAAGTGCTGTAAGCGTTATTGACAGATGTGCATTGTGGTGCAGTGGATGTTGGCTCGGAAGGGGAAATTGGTGAGCCGAGTTCCAATTCCAGTCAAACACTTTGCATTCACTTACACACTGGTACCCTTGGGAAAGATATTAATCCGTCCCTTCCCTCCAGTTATGGGTTAAATAACTGAGGTCTGTTGTTCATGCGATCTGTGGCAAACTTCTGCACCGATCGTTTGTTATCAGCAGTTCCAAAAAGTGTGGATGGTGCTACACAAGCCTTCACCACTTTAAACAATTCTTTGTGTGGTAGTCTGAGTTAGATGCTCATATGTTGAAACCGACAGGAGAGTCCATAAACATATATTAGTCGTACAGACTAATGGGTTAGCAATGATTTACTTTAAGAGTGCTTGATACTTAGAGCATTATATATGGTAATATTATAAATTTATAATAAAAACAGTTTATTGCAACACAAGTGCCACTGTGTTTTGGTACTACCTTGTCAGGCAGGGAAATTATTTTTTTTTTTTTGTTGAGAAATTTGATTGTAAAGGTAAAATGGTGCAGAGCGTTAAAATGACTTGAGACTGCCATATTGAAGAACAGACATCACATGGCAATCCAGTACTCTTTTCTTTGTTTCTAGCAAAATTTTCCTGTCTCTTAATACTCTGCTCAGTTTCTGGAATGCATCCTTCATTATGTCAATTCGCCTACAGATCTCAGTGTCACACATTCTGTCTTTCATTAGAACACTTCCCGAATACTTAAACTTTTGTACTTGCTTGATTTTGGTATCCCCAACCTGTAATTGGTATTTTGGGCTCCTTCGTTTGCTGCTAACCATACATTCGGTTTTCTTGTAGTTTATTTGTCCTTTCTTTCGACTTTCTTCATCTACCTTTTTAGGAGGTCTTGTTTTCTTTACATGTCAGCTATCAGCACCGTATCTTATGTTGTTCAGATTGACTGCCAATGACGAATCCTGGAATAACTTCTAGGGTCCTCAGTATAGCGTCGATGTATAAGTTGAATAGATTTGGTGAAAAGACACATCTTACGCCCCTTTCTATCTCTGTATATCTGCTGAATTCGTTTCCTGTTTGGATGCAGGTGGTTTACTGCCAGTAGAGATTCTTGATTACTTTAATGTCTTTGCCAAATATGTTTAAGTTGCTGAGCATTTCTATCAATTCTTTGTGGTGTACTTTGTCGAACACCTTGGCATTATCTACAAATCAGGTAAACTTCCTTTTTCATTTGTATTGCCTTTTCTGATAGCATCCTAAGCATAAACATTGCATTCCTTGTTCCAGTGTCCTTGACAAAACCACTGTTCTTCCGGCCTGATTCTGCTTCTCGCTCTATTCATCAGGATCCAGACAATGAGTTTCATTATGTGGCTCATCCAGCTGATTGTTTAGTGGAGTTTGCATTTGATTGCACCTGGCTTCTTAGGCAGAGCTATAAAAATTGATCTGCTTAAGTCATCTGGTATTACCCCACTGTTGTAGATTTAATTTATTATTTCCATTATTTTCTCTATGCCAAAATCTTTTAAGGCAAAGTCAACATCTCTATTACAATGCTGTCTAGTCTAGCTGCTTTGTTCCTATTCAGTTTGGCCATTGCAGCTTTCACTTTGGATTTTAGTATCTTTGTTTACTATCAGTTGCTCTCTCTCATCATGGAAGAGATCATTTATATATTCTCCCCATTGCTGGAGTATTTCCTCTTTCTCCAATATGATTCTTCCATCCTTGGATTTTATACATTCTGTTGAGAAGCAGGTCCTTTGTCTTGTTGGTTCCCTTATTTATTTATGCATTTCTCCTTTATTAATTTTGCTCAATCTCTCTACTTTGGCACATTTGTCATTGAGCCATTCCTCTTTAGCCTGTCTTGACTTGGTCTTTATTTCCTTTTGTAGTTTCTTGTATTCAGTTCCATGTCTTGGCATAGTTTTCTGTCTCCTTTGCATCATGTCAAGAATTTCTTCAGTCATTCACTCATTTTTTTCTTCTGGGTCTGATTTCTTCTGGGATGTGAACATGACTTTGTTTTGTATATGCTGCTTTGTGTTTTTTTTTGTGTGAGTACGTATTTTGGTTTTGGCATGGTAATTTGCACGTTTATATATTTAATTACATTAATATGTTTATGCATTGGAATGGCTGCGTTTGTCGTAAAATCTATATAACTCACTTCCATTCCCACTTTATCATCCAAATTAAGACTTACATGTATCTAATATATATATATATATATATATATATATATATATATATAGGGTCTACAAACAGTTCACACTTAACAGCATTGAATTTAACGGATGAATTGACATGTTGCTAAAATTAATAGTTAAAAAAAACAAAACTTATGTATGTGCCTGTTTATGTATGTGTGCACGTATGCATGTCTATGTGCGTGTCTGTCTCTCTTACTCTTTCATCTTTGAACAACTTTATAATATTTTAAACAGGCTGCTTAGTTAAATTTAGAAATTGAAATTTGTCATTCCTAGCATTAATTTGTAATAGTTTAAAATGAATTTTAATTTTCCTTTTGAAGCTGTAGAAACTTAAATCCTGGTGGTTTTCGGCTTCTGACACCCACCACTCTCTCTCTCTCTCTCTCTCTATATATATATATATATATTGTAATGGTTGTTACAATGGTTTATAAATTCATAGTATCACTACACAAAAATTTTCGTGTTTTGAAGCTGCTACATGCTCTTCTCATTGGGTGATGATAATAATAAGTTGAAATGAAAATTAAATGGTGAAAATGGTTTATTTATGGTGATATGATGTTTAAGTGAATGTGAGCCTAGGTTAGGAGGAGTAGCTTAGTTTAAGACAGGTTCCTTATTTTGTCTGGGTACTTCTTAAATTGGGATTTATGGCTTTTTTTTAGGAAGGGTAGACATGAAAGTCAGAAGATGTCTGCCAAAATGTCGAATATGCATAATATTTCTTGTGACTATTGGTAAAGTATGCTGATCATAATTACTGCTGCGAGGTTCTTAGAATTTAGAGTAGCTAAAGAAAAGGTTCGTTTAATTCATGCTATGTATATTTTATTACATATATTTTCTTTCAGAGTGACTATATTTTGAATTTTTTTCTGTTTTTGTCTGTAGCTACCATTAAAAAAAAAAGGATTCTATAGAATTTAAAATGAACTTTTTTTTCTCTCCCCGTCTTCAGTCTAACAAAAAAAAAGTTAGCGTCCTTTCTCTCCTAGCAATCCTTTTCCTTCATCCCCTTCCCAAAAAAAAACCAAAACAAAACCCACGTGTTCCTACCAGCACCGAATCAGTATGTATATGATAGAACCAAAGAAAGTCAGAAGATGTCTGCTAAAATGTCGAATATGCATAATATTTCTTGTGACTACTGGTAAAGTATGCTGATCGTAATTACTGCTGCGTGGTTCTTAGAATTTAGACTAGTTTGTATCTATTTTCTTTTAACCATTTAATTTTGTTTCATAAAAATATACTGAATTTTCGGTTGTCTGAACGCCATTTCGACTTATACTAAGTTAAAACTTAGTATATATATATATTTTTTTTTTTTTTACATCAATTATATGTATATTTAATTGGGATGTTAGCATCTCTGTAGGTCAAAAAATATAAACCTACAAAGGGCGGAAGAACTCTCAAAGAGTCAATGGCCAGCTAACTAGAGGTGATGTCTCAATAAATCATCGTGGAGAAAGCAACGGGAACCCCTCCACTATTTACCCCCGCTCAATCATGGATAGTCACAATAAATATATGAAAGCCAACAGCGTGAAGGGGGTTACTTCCCAAGGAAGCAACTCCTCGCTCGGTAAGGACCGGCATGGGCAACAGGTGCCACCTGACCGTCATCCGGCAACTGTTAGCACCAACGGCATAAAGGGGACATTTTACTCCAAAATTTGTCCCTCGCCCGGGAAAGAACGACATGAGCAACAGGTGTCTCTGGACCGTTATCCTGCAACTGTGCGAATCAAAGACAAACTCACTATAGGAACATGGAAGGTCAGGACACTGAACTGTGGACAACTAGAGAATGTCAAACAGGAGATGAACAGACTGAATATCAGCATCCTAGGAATATGTGAAACAAGATGGCCTAATAACGGAGATTTCAGTAGTGACACCCACAGGATAATATATGCAGGAGGTAAAAAACACGAAAAAGGGGTCGCTTTAATACTAAACAAACAAGCGAAGAGATGTGTACTTGGATACTGGCAACTGTCAGAGAGAGTCCTCTTGGTTAAACTGCGGGGAAGGCCCCTCAATATAGCTATTATAGTAGTCTATGCACCAACAACTCAAAGCTCGGAGGACGAAATAGAATCTTTCTATTCAATACTGGACAGTGCTAAGGCTCAGTGCAAAAGCCAATAAGTTAGGATAATAATGGGGGACTTAAATGCAAAGGTAGGTAAAGATAGAGAAGGAGACACGAACGGCAACTTCGGACTAGGAGAGCGCAACGAAAGAGGAGAAAAATGGATCCAATGGTGCTCAGCCAATGACCAGGTCATTACTAACACCTGGTTCCAAGAACACCCATGACGTTTATGGACATGGAGAAGCCCAGGAGGGGACACGAAGAACCAAATAGATTATATAACTATAAACAAGAGATTCAGGAACGCAGTGGTCCAATGCAAAACATACCCAGGTGCTGACTGCGGAAGTGACCATGTTCCAGTCATCTGCAAACTAAAAGTGAAACTCTGAAGACTGAAGAAGCCCAGCATATCACCAAGACTGCAATACAACACACTAGAGGACGACCTCACCCGGCAGAAAGAATATAATAACAGCGTGAGAAAGAAATATGAAGAACAAATTGGAAAAGGATACTCAAAATGGGATTCACTAAAAGAAGCAATGGTGACCTCAGCAAACAACATGGCCCCAAAGGAAATCAGACGCAGAAGAAAAATCGAGTGGATGACCGAAGAGATCCTCCACATGATGCAAAGGAGACAAAAAATAATGCCAAGACACGGAGCAGAGTACAAAAAACTTCACAGGGAGATAAGGAACAAATGCAGACAAGCCAAAGAGGAATGGCTCAACAACAAATGTGCAGAAGTAGAGAGACTGAGCAGGAACAACAAAGCAGAGATGCACAAAGAGATAAGAGAACTGACAGGACAAAAAATCTGTTCCTCAACAGGATGCATAAAATCCAAGGAAGGGACAATCATATTAGAGAAAGAGGAAATACTCCAGCAATGGGAAGAATACATAAAGGATCTCTTTTGCAACAAGAGAGAACAACCGAGAATACACAAGGAGATGGATGGACCGGAAATACTAAAATCCGAAGTGGAAGCTGCAATGGCCAAAATGAGCAGAAACAAAGCACCTGGCCCAGATGGCATAGTGATAGAGCTGCTGACAGCCTTAGAAGAATATGGCATAGAAAAGATTACCGACATAATAAACGAAATTTATAGCAGTGGAATAATACCAGACGACCTATGCAAGTCGATATTTATAGCGCTGCCGAAGAAACCTGGTGCAAACGAGTGCGAACTACACAGAACTATCAGCTTAATGAGTCACATTACAAAACTGATTGTCAGAATCCTGATGAATAGAGCGAGAAGCAGAATCAGGCCAGAGATAGGGCAGGAACAGTGCGGGTTCGTCAAGGACACTGGAACAAGGAACGCCATATTCATGATTAGGATGCTCTCTGAAAGGGCATTACAATTGAAGAAAGACTTGTACCTATGCTTCATTGATTACGCGAAAGCATTCGACAAAATACGACACAAAGAATTGATGGAGATGCTAGGCAACCTCGACATTTTCGGCAAAGACATAAGAATAATCAAGAATCTCTACTGGCAGCAAACGGCCTGCATACAGACAGGTAACGACCTTAGTAGATACACAAAGATAGAAAAAGGCGTAAGACAAGGATGTGTCTTTTCACCGGATTTGTTCAACCTATACAGCGAGAATATTTTGAGGACCCTAGATGACACGCCAGGATTTGTTATTGGAGGCCACAACCTGAACAACATAGGATACGCGGACGATACAGTACTGATTGCGGACACGGAAAGGAAACTGCAAGATCTCATACAGAAAGTAGCAGTGGAAAGTGACAAGGAGGGACTACAAATAAACTTTAAGAAAACTGAGTGCATGGTCATCAGCAAAAGATACAACCCAAAATGCCAAATACAGGTGGGGGATAACAGAATCAAACAAGTCCAAGAATTTAAGTACCTAGGAAGTGTGTTCTAACAGGAGATGGAAAGTGCGACACGGAGATCCGAAGGCGAATTGGCATGGCAAAGGACGCGTTCCAGAAGATGAGCAAAATATTAACACACAGGAAAATCTCAATAGAAACGAAGAAAAGAGTGCTAGACTGCTACGTGATGTCAGTTCCTCAATACGGCTGTGAATGCTGGACAATATCATCGAAAATGAGGACAAAACTGGAAGCGGCCGAAATGTGGTTCTACAGAAGGATGCTACGGATATCGTGGACTGAGCATACAAGCAACGACGAAGTGTTAGAAAGAATGGCAACAAAACAGAAATTGATGCTGAGCATCAGGAAGAGACAACTGAAGTTCCTGGGACATGCAATGAGGAAGGAGAGCCTGGAGAACCTGATACTGACTGGACAGATAGAAGGAAGGAGAGACAGAGGAAGGCAGTGGATAACATATTTGCAGGGTCTGATCAGGTGGATGACGGAATGGGGGTTGCCAGGAGCAACAGGAGCAAACATACTAAGAGCCACAAGGGATAGGGAGACGTGGAGATCCATGATCGCCTACGTCCTGAAGGGACAGGGCACATAGAAGAAGAAGAAAACATTTTTTGCTTATTTTACTGCTATCTAGGTGTGATTGGAGTGGCACCACTGTTAATGAAAATGATGCAAGTGAATGTGGGTTAGGAGTTTAGTATGATCTAGTCGTCTGTTTGTGGTTCTAGAGATGCCACTTTGGGTTAGGAGAAGAGTGTGGGGTAGCTCAGTTTTGGACAGTCACTTTTTCGTTTAGTTTAGGTAATTCTTATACTGGGATATATGATTTTTTAAGGAAGTGTAGATAGTTTTTATTTTACTACTATTTATAGGTGGATGGAATTGCTGTTAATGTGATGTGGGATTTATTTTCTTTTATTTCTACGTTATTTGTTTTTTTATTTTGAGGATTGATTATGTGTATTTATTGCATTTTGGGGGGGATTGTTTCGTGTGGATGAGGTATTTTTTGGTTATTTAAATTTTATGAGAAATATTTGCAATGTTTACATAATATTGCTAATTCATCTCTATGGTTCAATAGTTTGCTATTCTTGGGGTATTTTCACTTAAGCAAAAACGGCAGATGTCGTTAAGCGAGTTGTAGGTTCTAACTCTTCTCTATGACTAAAAATTGACGACTAGATCATACTAAACTCCTAACCCACATTCACTTGCATCATTTTCATTAACAGTGGTGCCACTCCAATCACACCTAGATAGCAGTAAAATAAGCAAAAAATGTTTTCTTCTTCTTCTATGTGCCCTGTCCCTTCAGGACGTAGGCGATCATGGATCTCCACGTCTCCCTATCCCTTGTGGCTCTTAGTATGTTTGCTCCTGTTGCTCCTGGCAACCCCCGTTCCGTCATCCACCTGATCAGACCCTGCAAATATGTTATCCGCTGCCTTCCTTCTATCTGTCCAGTCAGTATCAGGTTCTCCAGGCTCTCCTTCCTCATGTCCCAGGAACTTCAGTTGTCTCTTCCTGATGCTCAGCATCAATTTCCTTTTTGTTGCCATTCTTTCTAACACTTCGTCGTTGCTTGTATGCTCAGTCCACGATATCCGTAGCATCCTTCTGTAGAACCACATTTCGGCCGCTTCCAGTTTTGTCCTCATTTTCGATGATATTGTCCAGCATTCACAGCCGTAAAAAAAAAACATAAATCCCAATTTAAGAAGTATCCAGACAAAATAAATAAGGAACCTGTCAAAAACTATGCTACCTCTCCTAACCCAAACCCACATTCACTTAAACATCATATCACCACAAATAAACCATTTTCACCATTTAATTTTCATTTCAACTTATCACCTGATGAGAAGCACACATAGCTTTGAAATGCAAAAATTTTTGTGTAATGATACTATGAATTTATAAAACATTGTAACAACCATTACAATATAATGCTTTACGTTGTATGGAGCACTCTTTATAAAAGTAAATGCATGAACAGTTGGTAAAAAAAACCTACATGTTCTACAACTTTGATACAATATATATATTATATATATATATATATATATATAGACATCTGCAGACAGATATGTTTTGCTGTATCACAGCACATTTGATTGCGTTTATCCAGGATTGAAACCTGACTGAATTAGGGTCAGTTGGCGATTCTACCTCTGAGCTATGGGCACTCGGTAGGAGGCAGGCTTTTAGCGTGTGATATACCATATATATATATACTCAAAGCTAGAGGCCAACTGAACTAATATCAACTGAATAAAAAGTGAAATGGAATTCACTATGAAGTTTCGCTCGACTTAATATACTGATGGCAGCTGATTTTGTCTCAGGTGAACTTGATTGACCCTTTTTTTCTTTTTCTGAGCTTTGAATTTTAAAAATGTACTTTTTTCTGTGTTTTGTTGCATATAGCGTTGGATAAATTTTAAAATATATTTGTGTCAGTTAAGATTTTAGTTAAATCTTTTAGGCATCCAGATAGCAAGGGCTATTTTTTAAAAAATTTTTCTTTGACTTTCTAAGGAAAGATATGTTAATTCTCTTGTAGTGATTAAGGGATCTTAATGTTTAGGAGGGGGTTCCTGGTTTCTTTCGTCTCGTCAGGTCTTAATAGTAGTGTTGTTGTAAGCTTTTTGCAATATGCATGGATGGTGGCTGTAACCCTATTTCCACATCGGTATATTTTTGTTTTTGGTTTTTGGTGAGAATAATTGATATTAGTGGTATTGTTAGTTGTGTTTTACTGTAATCTGCGATGTGAGCTTACGTAAAAAAAAGGTATTTTTAATACTATTATGTACTTGTAAAATCTGGGGAATAGAGAAATTGGCTGATAATTGGGGAAAAAAGAGAAAAATATAGTTTTTCTTCTTTTTGTATGCGAAATGAATTGTTTTGAGCCAAGTGGAAGTTTGTAAAATGGAAGTAGCTCTAACAAAATGTCAAGATTTCCTTGATGAGGTCAGGTAGGGTTAGATCCTCAATTATTCCTGGGAACAGATACTAAAATCGAAAAACAGATGATGTAATTGAAAAAAAAAAGACAAAGACTTTACATCATGTGAGCTATTGATATTTCATTTGTCGAGCCGTGGCTCCCCGTAAATCGTGTGGGTGGAAAATAATCTCAATGGTCAAAAGCTTCGAGTCGGATAGATCCCCCAAGAGGATTGGGGATGACTATACAAATGGAGACTCAGCGAGAAAAATCAGATTTTGGAAGTTGGAGAAAGATTTTCAGGCGACAAAGACCAAATGACCCCCACCAACCATCTGCTACCACATTGCACTGTTTTTCGGCTGTCCCTACAAGTTTGATAAAGGCCGAAGAGACGTGTGTGTTTTTATCTGGAGAATTGACAGCCTGATTATTTGAAAATTTGAAAAGCTCTGATATTTTTAATGGAACTTAGAAAGGACTTTTTTTTTGACTTAAAGATTGAAAGCTCTGATATTTTTAAGCGAATCCTCTCTCCGTTGTAAACTTGAACTTCAACAATTGTATTTTCTGCTTTTGTAATTAATCATTTTTTTTATTATTATAAAGACTTTCTTTCATAACTCATTCAGGCATCTTTGAACTTATTCATTTATTTAATATTTTTTATTTTTTTTTTATTTTTTTGGTGTTGTAATTATTTTATTTTAACCACAAGTGTACACAAGTGTCCGCTCTGGATATGGTAGAAATACGGCCACCAGATTTGTACAATGTGACTGTCTGAGATCAAAACACAGCATGGGCAGTAAGTTCCTTGTTGTAATAGACATCTTGAGGACCAGCTACTGTGACGAGATCACGACTAGTGGCTCAGAAGCGTCAACATAACTGGTGCCATTTTGACATCATCATGGCAGCAGGCTCAGTTCCCAAACTAGTGAACCAAACAGCCAGGCAGACTGGTCTCACAGTGGCGATGTCTCTTCATTCTGAGAGTACTGGGTTGACAGTTTTCTGGTTGCTGTTTCTGAGTGGTAGTTAGAAGTTGGAAATCTTGTTGCATTTTGGGAAGCTGCTCTGATCAACAGTCAAATAATATCGGGGGTTTGTTGTAGTGCCGTTGCACATGGATGGATGTCCCTGCAGGTGCCTTCAGTGGGCTACCCTGAGGTTACATTATGTTGCAGTTTGCGCCAGTTTCCTTCCAACTCGTTGCATTTGACGACCGACTGGTACGAATACTCTAGGCCTCTCCTTACAAAAATCTCTTAGAATGAAATCACACATAGTAAGGATTAAAACTAAACCAGCTAAACAAAAATCACCTAAACCTGCTGACATCTTAGCTCTCTGTGAAACTAACCTTGACCCCTCTATTCCTTCCTGATTTCTATATTCTTGGTTACCTTTCACTCTTTAGGAAAGACACCAATATCCATATGCATGAAATTGGTGTTTATGTCAGAACATTCCTACATGTGTCTCTGTCTCTTTTTACTAAGCTCAGCTGTCTTTTCTTTCTCTATCTCTCCCCTTCATCTCCTGACTGTTCCATACTTGACAGCATCTCGAACAATATAGATAAGGCCATTTCTTCTCATCTGTTTGCCCATAAATTTGTGTTTGGAGACTTTAACGCCCACCACACCAAGTGGCTGGAAAACTATCACAGATCTTGCTGGTGTCCATACCATGAACTTTTC
The DNA here is from genome assembly GCA_037127315.1 of Ascarosepion bandense. NCBI lineage: Eukaryota > Metazoa > Mollusca > Cephalopoda > Sepiida > Sepiidae > Ascarosepion > Ascarosepion bandense. The sequence goes on from JBBBDQ010001154.1 coordinate 655,587, forward strand.
AATCACTCAGTCCCTTACACAAGTAGTGGATTTCCCCACACGTTTATCTAATAACCCTAATGGATCTGACTCTTGACATGTTATACAGCTTTGCCCTCTTGGCAACTCTGATAACGCTGCAGTTGCCATTATCTTCTTCCACATCCCTTTTCCCTCCGGAAACCCTCAACCATCAGAATATCTTACTGCTACCAAAGAGCAGGCTGGGAGTTGCATAATGAAGGTAGTATTGAATGGGCATGCTTCCAGATACTATCATTTGAACACAGGTGTTCCTCAAGACTCTATTCTTGGTCTGACACTCTTTCTGATTTCCATCAACAATCTTCCTGAGCTAATCAGATCCCAAGTAGGCATCTATGCTGACAACACTACCATTTAATTTTGCCCTGATAAGAAATCTGCCAAGGTAAACCTTGCTACTGATCTTGAAAAAAACCTCCAATCTGTAGTGGACTGAGGTAAGAAATGGCTCATAAATTTTAATGCTTCCAAAATAAATCTGTTATCCTTTAACCACCATAGATAATCACTTCTACCCCCATCAGTGTGGATCAGGCTAGTCTCCCTGAAAGTAAAACACTGCACCTCCTAGGTCTAAATCTATCAGCTGAGCTCAAGTGGAATGACTACATTGAATCCATAGCTAAATGTGTTCCTAGGAAGGGAGGTTCACTGTGTATGGCCAGTAAGTTTTTCTCGTCTGAATCAATCTTGCACAGATATATTTTAGTCATCCACATACAAGCCTGTTTTGCTGTTCACAGCTCATCAGTGTGGCTAGACAAATCCAATTTCTTCTGTCTGAGATCGAAACTCAACCAATTTGGTGTCAGTTGGAGTTGCTACCCACTAAGCCATAGGTGCATGGAAGTAAAGAAGGGAAATTTTAACGTGTTGTATATAAGCAGTGTATACACATGCCAGTCACCAAAAGAACTCAATTTATTTCTGAAGAGTACGCACATATCGCAGAAGTGAAAACTGTTTCTAAATTTTTTTCTCTAAATAGCTCAATCTTAATGAGAGCATAATATATATTAGACACACACATACACACACACACACACACATATATATATATGTGTGTGTGTGTGTGTGTGTATCTCATCTGCCCATACATTGACTACTGCTGTCACATCTGGTCAGGTACCCCTGCTATTCATCTTGGGGTTCTTGACAAAATCCAAAGGAAGATCTGCAATGTAACTGATCCCAATCAGGTAGTTCAACTGCAGTCACTTTCTCACTATGTAATGTGGCTTCCCTCTGTCTTTTCTACAAATACTTTCACAGCTTCTGTTTTGATGTCCCCTCTGCATGAATTTACTTGAGTTACTAAACTAGCAACTAGGTCCCACCCTTTTACAGTGAAACCAATCAAATGTAACCACAACTTCTACTCCATTAGTTTCTTTTCTCTCACTTTCTATTTGGTGAATTCCCATTTGTATACTTGCTTTCCTAACAGCTACAAATTCCAAGAATTTAAATGCAATGTCAATTGCCATCTCCTTGACTGATATCCTTTCCCTGACAACCCTTGTATCATGTTCTTCTTCATTTTCACTCTACTCTCATGCAGTCCTTCTCACACCAGTGTTCTCATCTTTCTCTTACCTATTCTCTGACACCCACTAACTTGTTCCTCTTTCTCATCACTTACCTCTTATATAACCCCCTGCACACCAGTGGCAGTTCTGCCTTACTTGGGGTGAAATGATTTAGGAAAAAAAAAATTTAAATAGTAATACTGATTTCTATTTTAATAAAACAATGTGCCAGTAAATTGTCTTTAGGATGTTGTCACGCTTTTTAAATTGGCATTTTTACTTGCATTTTTATTGGTTATCACAGACTATGTAACAATGTCTCCACTATTGAGTGGGTTTGATTAGTTTTTATATATATATATATATATATATATATATATTTTGGAACATGTACAAATTTTTTATATATCCACTACAAATCGTACATTTGTTTCGACATTGAAACTACAATGTCTCATCAGGTGTCTGAGCTGAAGGCTGTGACACATGAACAGGTGATAAAGTAATCACACACACACACACACACACACACATACGAACAAGTGATCAATTGCAAAAAATGCTTGTCTGGCAAACCTCTAGTTAATATTTACAAAAAGAAATCGCCGACTGAAGAAAAATGATGCCTTAGACTTACTTTTTAGATGATCTCAGCTTCTCCTCCCAATGTCCGTCTCAATCTTTAATTCAGTGCTGTCTTTCTCAATCTCCATCAGTCACTGAGTTGCTGCTGATGCAATTTCATTCACAATTTGTAATTTTTTTTTTTTTCAATAGTAAGGTTAGCTTTTGGGAAACTTGGAAGTCTGAATGGTGAGGGAGGCATCAAATAGACTGTGTCTGGATGGGAGTGTGTGACATATCCGAGTGAAGTAATATTTTGCCAAAAACCTATTCACAAGATATGAAGAATTGGTAGATTCATTGCCATATTGAATATGATGGTTACTAAGTATATAAACTCATTCCATGTCACTTTCCTGTAGACAGATAGGATCTGATCGTGTCTGTTTATATCCATAGACCTTGGTGTATTGTCTCTATTCAACTGGGTTGAGATAGTGTTTTTTTTATTTTTTATTTATATATATATATATATATATATATACAGTGGGTGCTACAAAAGTAGGTATATATTAAGTATTGTTATTGGAAGTTTGTATAATCAATACAATTTGTGCACACGCTTTGATACTGTATATCTACTTTTGCCCATATGAGAAACTATAACAAAAAGAGGGATAGTTGCAGTTTGTCCTCATCTTCAGCTAGTGAACATTTTCTTTTAAAAATTGTTAGTTTTTCAAAAATGAATTCAACTTAAACAGGTTCATGCTTGAATATATTAAATTTGAATTTCAATAGTGCGTTTCCTTTCCTTGGGATGACAAACAACGAGGCTTGCAGATCCACCTCTTAATTGCTGTTGTTCTCTGGTCCACCCTGACCCAGTGTAGTAGCACCTGTAAGGATCCCAGCTATGGACAAATACTTAACCTCCCAAAACGAGGGATCAAAACATTATAAAACTATAGACAAGAACAACTGATAAGACATTTTATTCTCTAACTTCATGAGTGAGTGATGGGGAACCTCACACTTGTCACCTTGTTTGATACTCAGCTGAGTAAATACTGGGATACTCACTGCTTGATTTCCAAGCAAGCATAGGAAATCATTACTGCTGGGTGCTCCTCATCTTTCCTTGTGTCATACTAGGCCAAATACTTTGGTGTTTTTTCCTATTTTTTACACATGAAATCTACTTGATTCTTACATTTGACAGCATCTATGATACCCGCACCATTTTAATATTTACGGAAAGCAAAACTAAACTTCAAAAAGATAATCTGGTTACCTTGCCATGTAGCAGTGGTTACCAAGCTAATCCCTCTATAGTAAAAAGTTTGCTTCTCACTAGGTGGTCCACCTCTGCAGTTTTTGACAAAGTAATATCAGTAAATACTATCTTTCCAAACTAATTGCGCACAGATAATTTCAACTGGGTGTTTATTACTGTGACCTTGTGCCAGGCAAATAAGTAAATCATTTGGCACCTTTCCCATATAATAATATTCATCAAGCTAATATCACAGACATCATAAGGCTTGATTTTGATCCTCACTGGGTGTTATGCATTCATGGCATTATACCAGATGATAAAAATGTGGTATTTTTTTTTTCCTGTTGCACTTAGGCTGTATTTCATTAATGTCAAGGTTAATGCAAATTGTAGACATATGATTAATTCAGAAATAGTTTTGCTGCCTAAAAATCAATTTAGTGAAAACAAAAATGCATTAAATTCTTGATTTTTGCATTGACAAAACTTGGATGGATAACTTGTGAAAACACTTAATTATGAAAATTGTAATCGACACACACACATGTAACCAGCAGTTTTATTATAAAAAAAAACCCAAAATTCCTTAAGGATTTCCTTCAACCTTTCTTTTTTGATGAGTTGACATCAGGATTGAGGTTGTCGGCTCATTGTTCCAATTAACAAACTGAATATCTTCCTTTAAAAATGGCTTATGAAAACCTTAATCCTGATATCAGAAAAGAAAATTTAAAGCTTATTAAGAAAGAACTTATATTGGTATTGAATAAAATGTATCTCGCACACCCACACGAAGGGTGCTAACAAGTTCTTAGCATGATCCACTTCTTTTATTTCTGAATTTCTTTTTACCAACAAAATTTTCAACAGCCCACATCTTATAGATGCAAGCATATTTACTTGCATAAAAAAAAGCACACATACCCCATTCTGTTTGCAGAAGTATAGCTCCTAAATTGAATTAAAAATTTTTAAGAGTGTACCAAAAACACCCTCCATTAGAAAAAAAAGCTGTGGAGAGGTATTACTGCCTGTGTCTTGAAGGGATATAGTTTTAACTTTATTTTTAATCCAATTTTAGTTTCTAGGATTTCTTAGAGGCCACTGGAACTTTTACACAAACTTAATATATATATATATATATATATATATATATAAACAATGTGTGTGAGTGTTGCTTTGAAAGTTATAATTTTTGTTACAGGGCATAAGGATAAAATTAAAAAGGAAAAACCAGTTTCACTCCCGCTTGTCAAAATTTTAACTTCGGAAAATGTAAAATAGGTATTGGAAATGAAATGGTCAATGATGGGAAAGGAGAGACTGATCACAGCAATGCCCAGCAAACACTCTTGCTGTTTACACAGTGAGGGTCTGCAAGACCTGATGTAAACAGACCCCAGCACCTTCAATTGAACGTGAATGTGAATTGGCTAATATGGAAAACCAATCCTCATTAAACTTCATGACACACTTTCTATTTTTCATAAGATGTTCACAAATTGAGGAACAATACATGTTACGGATAAGTTCATTTTCTTTCCAGGTACGGTTCCTGATTTTCAATGGAACATGCTGTTCGGTTCTACTGTCAAGCCATTGATTGGTTCTACCTATGTGACTGGCACAAAATTTATTTGATGAGGTGGTGGGGAGAACATCCATACGACTTGAAGCTAAAACAGATCTAGTATCAACACAAAACATACATCACAGCAAAGAAATAACATTTATGCACATCAAAAGAAATTTGCCTAGTTAGGTTTTCACCCTTCTCTCCAATCAATGGAAGTCTTAAATACACCAGACATTTAGCAATAACTCCTGGCTTAATTTTTCTAAAGTCAGTGGATCTTTTTAGGAATCACCAAATTGACAACAGTGGGTGGATACCAACTATTGTACAGAGTTCTCTTTAGAAAATTAATTTCACTATCAAGAAACTCTTCAGAACAGATCATCAATGCTCTGTGTGTTAAAGTTTTATAAGGTTTATTTAGTGCAAAAAAGTTCTAGTACATGTATAAATCTGAATAAGTAGACTTTCTATCCACTGAAATACAAAAAGATGTTGGTGTATGATGCACCAATACATCAAGGAAAGCAAATTTGGAATGAACCACTTTCTCAATAGTCAACCTGAAAGAGGGATGGAGATTATTAAGGGAAGAGAAATTGATCAGCCTCAGCTTGATCATTAATTAAGCAAAATGTATCAACAACACACGAAAGATACAAAGAACTGAATGGATCATTTAAATAATTTCTCTAATAACACCCAGCAAAAATATTAGCCAATGCTGGACCCAAAGGGGAGCCCATGGCTACACCATCAATCTGATGGTACATCATGTTGTCAGAACTAAACTTAACAGATGAAGTGGCAAACTTCATTAATTCCATGAAAATTGTTTCAGGAACATCTGGCGGAGACAGACCTGCGATAAAGAAAATCACTGTAAATATTGTTTCCACGAGGGGAACAGAAGTAAATAAGGATCATACATTGTATAAAATTACGAGAAGGACAACATTTAATAAGCTCAACAAAGGAAAATGAATCCATTGTGGTAAGTGAGCTGTAGTGCTGCAAAACAGGTTGTAACAATTTAGCAAGCCGTTTGGCCAACTTATGTTGTGATGACCCTATTATTGATAATATGGGTCTTAACAGTACCCCTTATGTATTTTTGGAAAGCCATAAAGACCATAGCAAGTGTTTGCTTGGCCTTGCTGTGATCAGTCTCTAGCAGTTCATTCACCTTTCCCATCATTGACCATTTCGTTTTTCCCACCTATTATATTTTACAGTAAGTTTTCCCAATTAAAACATTTGACAAGAGGGAGTGAAACTGTCTGTTTTCTGTTATTTTTTTTTAATCCTCATTATGCCCTGTAACATAAAAATTATCAGTTTTAAAGCAATAATCAAATTTTCTACCACAAAAAAAAATCTGTTATATATATAGGGTCTATATATATATATATATATATATATATATAGACCCTATCAGCCATTTTTATTGTATGAAGCTTCTAGTTAATCAGATTTTAGAACAAGACAATCACACAGTCAATTTGAGGGGTAGAGGCTGATGTGGAATCAGAACTGGTATGCATGGTGTGTGTGTGTGTCACAGTCTCCAAACAACCCTCCTGAAGTGTGTATATATATATATATATATATATCCCTTAGTAGTACAAACTAATGGATTAACAGTCCACTGCTTGTAGTAATTTACTTTAAGAGTGTTCAATACTTAGTAGAGCTATATATATATATATATATATATATAGTAATATTTTTATAAGTTTATAATAAAACATAGTTTACTGCAACACAAAAGCCGTTGTTTTGGTACTATCTTATTAGCACCTCATCAGGCAGTGAAATATTTTTTCTGTTAAGAATCATATCTATCTATATATATATATATATATATATATATATATATATATATATATAATCTCACCTAATGACATTAACCCTCAATCTAGAATGCGATACCTGTGTCATATTAATTAGTTGTTATGCTCCCACGTTAGACAGACCAGAGCCAGAGAAGAATGAATTTTACCAACAACTGAGAGAAATTGATGCAAATGTGCGACACAAGGACAAATTTGTATTAATGGGTGATTTTAATGCTCGTGTGGGTGTGGATAGCGCATCATGGGGTGGTGTGTTGGTCGTATGAATGATAATGGTCTTCTTTTGTTGTCACTTTGTAGGGAGTTTAACCTGTGTATTACCAACACGATATTCCAACAGTAAAACTCTCACAAGACTACATGGATGCACCCTCGTTCAAGGGATTGGCACTTGCTTGACTACATCATCACCAAAAGACGTGACATTAAAGACTTTCATATCACTCGTTCATTCCATACAAGTTGCTATCTTTCTGACCATGCATTGCTCTGAAGTAAAACCACGTTGCATCTACAACACAGACAAATTCACGTCCTTCCATTAAAGAGCACTGGTCAACAAGCGGCACTGTCAGCCCACCTTCATCATTCATTAGATTCTGTTGAAATAACTGATGATATTGAATCTTCATGGAAATCATTACGCGACGTAATTCACACATCTGCATTGGAAGTTCTGGGCTTACCTATCTGTAAGAATCAGGACTGGTTTGATGATCAAAATGTTGAGGCACAGGATTTGATCAACGAGCTGCACAAGGCTCACAAAATCTGGATTGAGGATAAGAACTCCACATTAAAGAAGAAAGAGTACAATGCATGCAAAAGCCAGGTCCAGAAAACACTACGGCAGATGAAAGAGGCATGGTGGTCGTTATATGCCAAATCAGTGCAAGAAGCATTTGATAGAAAGGACTCAAAAGCCTTTTATGAAGTTATTAAGAAAGTTTTTGGGCCACACGAGTCTGGTGTTTCTCCCATATTTGCAAGTGATGGCACACTGCTGACTGACAGAGCGGATATTTTGAATCGCTGGAAGGAGCATTTTGAAGCAGTTCTAAACAATGCTTCTATAACTGACGAAGAAATAATTTCATCTATCACTGAGCGACCTGAAATTCCTGAACTCTCTTTCCTTCCAGCGGTACATGAGGTTTTTGTTGCTATCAAGCAAATTTCTTCAGGCAAAAAATCTGGGGAAGACGCCTTACCTCTGAGGTTTTTAAGTACGGTGGTCAGAAACTGGTGAAGAAGTTGCATAGTCTCTTTGTGAAGATCTGGCTAACTGGAAATATCCCTCAGGATTTCAAAGATGCACTAATTCAACACCTGTATAAAAACAGGGGCAATAGGAACATCTGTGACAACCATCGTGGCATCTCAATTTTATCAATTGCTGGGAAGATCTTAGCAAGGCTTATTCTCAACAGAATAATCAAACACATTGTTGACGATATCTATCCCGAATCTCAGTGCGGTTTCTGTGCTGGTCGAGGTACTGTCGATATGATCTTTTCCCTCTGCCAGGTTGCTGAGAAAGTCCGAGAGAAGAACGAGGAGCTGTATATAGTTTTCATTGACCTTACAAAGGCCTTTGACACAGTCAACCGTGCAGCTCTCTGGAAGGTTTTGAAAAAGCTGGGAATACCCGACAACATACTGAATGTAATCATGTCTTTTCATGATGGAATGAAGGCATCTGTTGTTTCAAATGGGGAGTCTTCAGAGCCTTTCAATGTGACAAATGGTACCAAACAGGGATGCGTAACGGCACCTGTGCTGTTTGTTTTGTTCTTTTCAGTTATGCTGAGGTATGCTTTTGCTGATATTGGTGCAGGCGTAGAATTCAAATTCAGAACAAGTGGTGGTCTCTTCAACCAGCAGCGTTTCAAAGTTAAGACTCTCATTCAACAAATTATCATTAGGGATCTTTTATTTGCAGATGATGCTGCACTCTGTGCACCCTCTCAGGAGGAAGTGCAACTGCTTGTAGATGGGTTTTCTGCTGCTTGCAAGGCTTATGGTCTGACAATCAGCATCAAGAAAACAGAGGTGATTCACCAACCTTGCCCCACACCAAAGCAAGTTCTGGGTGTAAAGCAGCGGCCACCAGTACACAGCTTTCCCGATATACCAATCCGAGTAGATGGTAAAGATCTGAAATATGTGAAAAACTTTACCTATCTTGGAAGTAAGGTTAACTGGAATGCTTCTCTTGATGATGAAATCATTAATCAAATTGCGAAAGCAACTAGTGCTTTTGGGAAACTGCGCCATCAGTTATGGGATGATAGGGGGATTAGCCTAAGGACTAAAGTACTTGTGTATAAAGCAGTTGTGGTAACGACACTGCTTTATGGATCGGAATCATGGACAGTCTATCATAATCACATCCAGAAGCTTGATGTCTTCCACAAAAATTGCCTTAGAAGAATTTGTGGTCTTACCCTAGGCAATCGGATGTCTAATGTGGACCTGGTCACGCGCTGCGGTATTAGCGGAATTGAAATCTTTTTGATGCAATCACAGCTGTGTTGGGTAGGACATGTCTTAAGTATGGAAGATGACCGGATACCAAAGCAAATGATGTATGGTGAGCTCAGCAGTAGACGGCAGAATGTGAGTAGACCTCTGCTTCGCTTTAAGGATAAGCTGAAAATGAATTTGACATGTACAAATATTCCTCACCGTGATTTTGAACGAATTGCCTCAACAAAATGAATGGAGATCTGCCTGCCAGAGGGGCATCAAGCAGTTCTCTGAGACTGAGATTGACCAACTGTGTATAAGACATGAAAGAACCAAAGCATCTGCAAGTGTCCCAGCCGATCATTCGTGCAATCTTCCTTCTTGCCTCCATTGTGGGCTTGTTTGCAAGTCTCTTGCAGGACTCAAATACCATTTACGATTGAGTAAGTGCAGGCATGCTACGTTGAATTGAACAGTTGTCTAGATCTCATACGTCAAAATTAACAGGGGAGTCCATCATATATATATATATATGATGGACTCCCCTGTTAATTTTTAGAACGGCTCATGATTAAACATAATAGACATTCATTGTCTCTTACATTTAATAGAATATGTCTAGAAAATATATATATATATATATATATATATATATATATAAATAAACTTAAAAACAACACAATTTTTACCAAATCTTGACAATTAAGGTGGGGGAATTTCAGAGGGTTTGTATCAATGAATCAATAGAAAGCCAGATTATGATGGCTAGGAGAAATTTGATTGTAAGGGTAAGTGGGAGTGGGTAGAGAACTGAAATGACTTTGAAACGTCAACATTTTCAGTGACGGGATGAAATAATTGAATGTATACATATATATCATCAGCATGTATTAAGAGATATCGTATGTTCTCGTGAAATGGTTACAGGATTTTCTTTTATTTTTCGCTTTGTCATGTAAAAGTGACAGACAGGAAAGTTATTTTAAAAATACACTGCATGTCAAACATATGTAGTTGACTTAGCGAGTGATCTGTCTGTTAAGCTGAAACAAATTATTATCAGAAGACGGGAGAATCAATAAATTCGTGCTAGTTGGTAGATTATACATTATCTAGTTATATTAGAAAAAATGAATTATACTTTAGGGAATATTTTAGACGTTGATGACAGACAGAAGTTACTTTGCTATGTTTGTTTTAGCAGGTTTAATAATTTGCAATTTTTCCTCTGAAAATAGAAAACATGACTCACTTAAAAATTTACAAGTTCTGTTTGTTTGGTTTTTTTTTTTTGGTTTTTTTAAAATAATTTTCATTTTACAGTAGGAGCTTTATTGGCTTCTTTTAATATTCAATAAAAATTTTAATGAATTTCAGGAATTTAAATGTAAGGTCAATAGACACCTTATCTCAGTAACTTGTATCCATTCTCTCAAGCTCTTTTCTCCATATACTCCACCCCCATTCTCGGTATTATCATCCGTCTATTACCCTCCTCTTGACATTTCCTATAACTAAACCCTCTTTCTCATCACTTTCCCCTGCATAACAGTGGCAAATGCGTTGCTTGGGGTGAAATGATTAAAAAAAAAAATCCAATAAGTAGAAAGTGATGTCCTATGTGAGGTAAGTCTTATTACAAGATGAGATGTGCAATGGCAGGTTTTTAAATGGTTCTTGGTAGAACTGATATGAAATTTTTTTATTGTAGGATTTTCATTGGTAAAAATCGATCGTAGGTAGAATATAGTTAGTTAGACATTTCTTTTGTAACGGACACTCAATAGGTTTTTTGACAATTGCAAGTATTGTTATTTTGATTGCTTAGGTTGTTTATATCTGTTCAAAATTTTATTGTTTTTAATGATCTTCTCAAGGTTATTCTTAGTATTTATCATCTGGTTAAATGAGGGTTTATATTGAATGACGTTTCTCTTTCTGTTGTTCCTGTCTATCATGACATGGTTTTCTATTGGTTCATTGAGACAAACCCTTCAAAAATCCCCTACTTAATTGTCTGGATATGATAAAAATTGTTGTTTTTTAACCTTTCTATATATAATGATTCTTAACAGAAAAAAAAAAAATTCAGTGCCTGATGAGATGCTAATAAGATGGTACTGAAACATAACAGCTCTTATTATAAAAATATTTCTCTCACTCTTTATATATATATATATATATAAAAGACAGACACGTTATTCCATGGTTAAGCAGAGGTATAGGCCTATTTCAGGCAAACCATCATCAGCTTCTGTCTTTATTGTAAAGGTTCGTACAAAATCTTCTGTACAATAAAGATGGAAGCTGGTGATGATTTGCCTGAAATAGGCCTATACTTCCGCTTAACCATGGAATAATGTGTCTGTTTTAATTTTTACATATATTTGCTCTATATGTATTTATATACATATATATTTAGAGTTCTCCTAAAGAGTTATTCTACCACTTTATGTACAGGACACTTCTTTGGATTCTCCGAAATCTACACCACATGTTATATAGTCATCTGCAGACAGATCTGTTTCACTGTATCACAGCTCATCAGTACAGTTAGACATCTGATTGCTTTTAACCCAGGATTGAAACCCAACCGAAAGTTAGTGTTCTAATTCATTAATGAACGAGTGCGATAGATATATAAAAATTACACACACTACATAATAAGGCTGACAACATCCCCATTAGTGGAAAACATAGAAATAAACTTGACTCCACAATTTACTTTGTCAACACCTGTTCATAACCAACCATTTCCAATGCCTGGGCCGGTAAGATGAATGACTTCAGCATGTTGTTAATGTTGGTGGCATTTCCCTCTAGGCATGAATAAATGCAGCAGAAAATTTGTGAATCAGAAAAATTAATGTTCCATGTCAACACGAGTGGGGGTGGAGTCAGAAATACTTGCTCTCATATTTCCTGAACTTCTGCTTGTTTGGGACTTTAACATTATTAACATTGCCAGATAACAGCTCTGATCTGGAGGTTCTCACCTGTCAGACACAAACCCTCGTATGTCAATACACCTACGGCTATCTATGTGGATACATCTCTCCTTCCTTCACTCAAACACAGTATTTATTTTATTTTATTTATTTATTTTTTTTTTACTGTGGGTAGGATACATCTTTAAAAAAGAAACTCTGAAACCTAAAATAAATCAGTTTGTTTAATTCTAACTAGAATGCTGAATATGTTCTATAATGAATTCTCAGAAATATTATCTGTGGTCAGTCAGAATTTTAGTAAAGGTTTTTGCATTAGCATTGGTACGACATGAATCTTTTTTGTTTCTACATTAAGCACTTTTTAACCAGTTTTCTGTAATTCATTTTCATGTTTTTTTTTCCCTGTTTTATAACCTTAAGTAGATGCATTCCTGGAATTCTTTCCATTCTTATGAACGTTCAGTCAGTTAAATGCCATACATAATACATGTTTGGGCAATCATGTCTCGAAAGAGACATGACTGACCGGGCAGAAGATTATCCCGCAGTAGGTAGCCATTACTTTCTGCAGTAGATTGGGTTCTATAGCTTTCGTTGGCAACCAATCTGTCCTGTTATTTAACCCAAAGCTGGAGGGAAGAGATGGATTATTTCCTTTTTTAAGGGTATTTGCATGTAAGCGAATGCAATGAATTCAACTTGAACTTGGGTTTCAGATTTCTCATTCTAAGCTGATATCCACTGCACCACAAATGCACACGTCCCATTGATTGAACATTACTGTTATTTAATTAATTTTTTATATCTACATTGTAAATTTCCCTCTTCAGGTCGTTTAACATTTATTTGATTCTGATTTTAATGTCATCAAATATTTTCTGTCTTTACTCTGATTCTTCCATTTGTCAGAAAAACTTGAGAAAATTAAAAAAAGAAAAAAAAAGTCAAAAACAAAACATTTCCAATCAAGACCTGTGAATTCTTCAAAATGTATTGAAAAATTACAACAAATGCTTATGATAGAAACCAACATCAACAAATCAATTTCCCTGTTAAATGAAGATTTTGGAAATATGAATGAGGGAGGGTCATTTTTCTATTTTGTGGAAAGTTTGAATAAAACAAATGAATGGTGGCAGGTGAATTTTGATGCTATTCAACACATCAATTTTATTTGGCCTTATGATTTCATAAACTATGGAAAAGTAATAAAGGCTTTGCATGTCTACCGTACTGGAAAACAATGAATTTTGGTATATTAATTGCTGTATCTACACATTCTGGAGCCCTAATGATATGTCAAAGAGCATCTAAAAAAAAAAAAAAGAAACAAACTTGGGAATGACATTAATGAAAATAGACAAAACCAAAAGGAAAATGTTTCCACATCTGTTTTATAGAATTATTCTTTTAATAGATGAACCAAAATGGAACTATATTTAATTTGCATACGCCCCATACCCATAAATTGATAGAAGTAAATCTTCTACACATTTGGAAGCGTTTGCTTATTTAAAATTCAAAATAGATTTTTCTTACTTTGAGTGGGGAGGCTAAGTTAAATGATACAAGCTGATGACAGGTGCTTCTTTAAAGAAATACGGTGTTTATTACAGAAATAGATCCTGATAAGCATCAACCAAGCTTAAACAAAAACATTGACTTACATAATAATTTGTAGTGTTGAGGTTGTGTAATTATAGGCCTTCCCATGTGACATTCAAAATGGGACCAGACGTTTTCTATGGGTGGAAATATTATTCAGTGTTTCTATAGCAATGTTTTGAACGAATCCAGAGTGCTGACGTGTTATCCAGTTTTTCATTTCTGTTAACCAGAAGACAATGCTTCTAGACGTGGTGATTGCCAAACTGTATTTTTGTTCTCCAAAATAAAACCCATAGATAAAATATCCCTGCTATTTATTTATTTTATATTCCTTTTCATACCAGCCATTAGTCTAACCATGTTAAGCAATGTTGGGCCTGGTCAGTACTTAGATGGGTGGCCGCTTGGGAATACCAGGTGCTGTAAGAGTTTAGTGACGGACGTGCATGCTTATGGCCATATCACGTTGAATACACTGGTTCTCGTTCGGTCACCAAAGTTAAGCAACGTTGAGCCTGGTCAGTACTTAGATGGGTGGCTGCTTGGGAATACCAGGTGCTGTAAGCGTATAGTGACGGTTGTGCATTGTGGTGCAGTGGATATCGGCTCGGAAAGAGAAATCGGTGAGCCGAGTTCAAATTCCAGTTGAATACCCTGCATTCACTTAAGCACTGGTACCCTTGGGAAAGGTATTAATCCATCCCTTCCCTCCAGTTATGGATTAAATAACAAGGGTAGGACTTGGGGACCCTGCCCTTAAAACAAATCCCAATGAATCTTGATACTCGAAAATAAAAAAAGTATTGCTAGACACATAACTTATATAAAAAAAACAATAAATTGTTGAAAGAAAAAAGGTATTACCAGCAATAAATGACCCATCGAGGTTGATATGCAATAAAAACAAAACAACCAACCAATCTCATTGTGCCTGCCCCATCTATTTTCCTTCCCTTTTGCTACATGTCCTGCTCACCCCCCCCATTTCTGTCAGTTAAGAACGGTTCTTTTACTGTCATTTCTTTTTTCTTGGATTCATGAGAACTGCTTTTTATCTACATTGCTCTTTCACTAATATTTTTCTCTCTAATTCCATGTTTATTTTCAAGGGATTTTGTTTATTTGCACCTATACATCATACCTTCATTTGTTTCATAATCTCTAATTTTATCCCAGCCACAAGTAAAATTTCTGGAGTTCTTCAAGTGTTTATGCTTTCTGATTTTTCTTGGGATGTTAAAATTTTTGCTGCCATTCTGTTCAAATTGTTTTTGTCTTGTCATTAAAGCTAATGTTATAACCCGGAAACGGTATAATCGCAAAGCATGACCTTTGTACAATCAAGCAAAAACTCGCGACACTCTAAAACTCTTTAGTGAATGTCTCATGTAATGATATCCTGAAAAAAGTTAGAAATCATGAGAAAGAAAGTTAAAAACATTTCAAACTTTTTATTTATTTAAAATAAATTAACTTTATAAATGTCGTTTGTCTGCATCATTTAAAACTAAAAACTCTTCAATTAAACATTTGACAAGTTTCAAATTTTGTGTTCTCTTTATTTTAAAACTTTAGATGACATTGTGAACTTCCTGTCACCAAACTGGAATGGTTATAGATGTTAGTCTGCTTCTGTCAATATTTCAGGAAATTTTCTGGCAATGTTCTTAGTCGTCAGTCTGACAGAGTAAGGCTGTGCCTCGCTTTATCCAATGTTGAACAGGTTTGTTTGTGTCAAGCAGAATGGATAGTACAAAGTTTGTGGAATGACCAGTTGTTGACAGGGTGCCTTTCCTTTCGCTTGTCTTGTAGACGGGGCACTCGTAACGTCGATTATCTTCACCAATGGCATCTTTGTTGCTGGGTTTCAGCCAAATAATTGGCATTGCTTCCACCAGGATGCGAAGTAATTGGTCAGCCAATAATCCTCTGCACAGGAAGGGGAAAAAAAAATAAAGAATTGGTCAGACGCTATATTTAAGGGAGGAACAAGTAGAAGTGCAGCAACGATAACAGAATGTCCTGATTGAGCTCGGATTGTAAAATTAAGTCAAAGATTCTTTGATTTATTAAAAGATTTTGTGTATAGTTTCTCTTTGAATTTCGGGGTGGGGAACGGTGGGGTGGGGAAATGTTCATCTACATGCAGAGACTCTTGTTTGCTTCTTTGTTGTCAACGTCACAATATTTGTTCTTGCTACACTACCCATGTTTACAACTATCTCAATCGCCTTGTGGCTTAGTGTTGATTCAGGAATTTGATAACATGGTAATTGTGAGTTCAATCCTGGAGATTGTCTTTGTTGGCAGTGCATACTTGAACTCACGGGGAGTCATAACTGAGCAGTACTAAATAACAAAACTAGAGATATCCATAAAACATGGCCAGTGGAATGGCAACAGTTTCCTACTCATCATTATCATTAAACGCTCGTCTCCAGGCTAGGATGGATTAGACGAGGTTTTCCTGATGGCTCTTTTCCAGGCCTCTCAATTTTGTGTAAGGTCTGACTATAATCTCAACTTTCTTTAGTAAGCTGGGTCCTTATTTTACATGGTCTACCCATCATGAAATATTGAAGCAATTTTACAACTGGATACCCTTATTAACACCAGTTAAGGAAACTGAAAGATTACCTATCAAGGTTAAATTGTGTAGAAAAGGTAGGCTACACTGAGTAGGTGTAGAGGGTTTTATTTCAGAGATTTCCTTCTCTTAAGCTGCTATCCAAAGCTAAAGACCCAGCCTAAGCAGTTCAACCTCATTCTTAAAAAAAAAAACTAAGGTTATAAGCACAACAGTCAAAATGTTATAACAACAAAAATGTTGACAATAATCTGCATGTTTTCCATAATTTCATTTTTATAACCCCCTCCCCCAACCTTGTGAGATTTTTATCTGTCCAGATGACTTGGATATCAATTTTGAATTGGGAGAATTAAAAAAAGAAAAAATTAAAAAAGAAAAAATTGTTAAAAACTAGTTTAAGAAAGCTAAAAGTTAATGCTGAATTGATTAACAAGATGTTCTGATTGAAGAGGCTTTTTAAAATGTTAAAAGAAAACGTTCATTTTGATTGTTTTTTTTAATGTAAGCAATTGGCAAAAGAAAATTGTTTCTTACTCTTCTCGATTCCATCTAGCCCCATCCAAAAATAGGCCATAAATGTAAGCTCCGTCATCTGGAGAAGTGTCACAGGTACTAATAGGCAACACCTATAAATAGGAATATATAGAAATGCAAACACTTGAATACCTAATAATTTCAAGAGAACTTTCAGAAAATATTCAAATTTAAATCTTTTTAGACAAGGTTAATATTTTTTTAGCTGTCAGGAAAGGAAAAAAAAATGCTACAAACCTGCCATGATAAAATTTTACACTGGGTTTTAAAAGCTCTTCCTAAATATACAACCTGATGACTTTTTTGGGAATAGTAAAGTAGTGGATCAAGAATCTCTACTGGCAGGAAACCGCTTGCATACGGACAGGTAATGAATTCAGCAGTTATACAAAGATTGTTTTCACCAGATCTATTCAACTTGTAAAACAAGACTATTCTAAGAACCCTAGAAGTTATGCCAGGATTCACCATCAGAGGCCACATTTTAAACAATATACAGTGCTGATAGCAGACACAGAAAGGAAACAAAGTAGCTGAAGAGAGTGACAAGAAAGGACAACAAATAAACTGCAAGAAAACCGAATGCATGGTCATCAGCAAAAAGGGCAGCCCAAAATGCCAAATACAGGTGAAGGACACTAAAATCAAGCAGGTACAAAAATTTAAATACCTGGGAAGTGTTCTAACAGAAAATGGAAAGTGCAAAACAGAGATCCGAATGCGAATTGGTATGGCGAAGGAAGCCTTCCACAAGTTAAGTAAAGTATTAAGAAACAGGACAATTTCACTAGAAACAAAGAGAGTACTGGATTGCTATGTGATGTCGGTTCTTCAAAATGGTAGTGAATGCTGGACAATAACATCAAAGATGAAGGAAAAACTTGAAGCAACTGAAATGTGGTTCTACAGAAATCATGGACCGAGCATGTGAGCAATGATGAGGTTGTAGGAAATGAAAAGAAAATTAATACTGGGCATCAGGAAGAGACAAATTTCCTGGGACATGCAATGAGGAAAGAGGGCTTGGAGAACCTGATACTAACAGGCCAGACAGAGGGAAAAAGAGACACAGGAAAGCAACGGATAACATATTTGAAGGACTTAATCAGGTGGATGATGGAACGAGGGTTGCAATAGGAGAAGGTGTGCTAAGAGCCACCAGGGATAGGGAGATGTGGAAAGCCATGATCGCCTACATCCTGAGGGGACATGGCACGTAAAAGAAGAAAGTAGTGGATATAAACTTTGAACATATTGCAGAGTCACTTAGTGGTTACGAGTTCAATCCCTGAACCAGACCAAATGAACAAGAACAGTAGCTGAAATGTTGTCTACAAAAACCAAAGATGCAAAAAATAGTGTGAAGAACTCAAAATATATTTTCATCGGCTCAACTATGAAATCTTCCAAATACATGGACTCAGAAATCAGTGCTACTTTCAGTTGAAATTCATAAAAATTTTCTCTTGAAACAATTTTTCAGGAAAATTTTCTCCATGTCCACTGTTACTGATGGGGGTGGGTTTCCTTCCTTGCATTTTATCTTAAATAGTGTAGAACATTAACATCTTGATTGTATCAGAATTTCAGAGTGATATGTGCTATGCCTTTACTTGCTGTTGCTGTAGAAAGTTCTCAAGTAATGAGGTTTCTGTTATTTACTAACCATTTGATCTGAGAAAAACTGATTGTACAAAACCGACAATTTAGATTTTTCTGAATGAGTTTATTGCCATGCATGATATATTTTTCTTTAATTTTTTTTTTTTTAAACATTTCATCCTAAGCAAGATCATTATTAAAATACAAGGGTTTATTGAATGAGAAGAAATGAGGGGGGAAGCATTGAGAGAGAGAGAAGATAACAATTGACATTGAAGTTCAAAGTTGACTGGAAAGAGTGCGAGAGAAGAAACTGCTAGCATTTGGTTACATCTAGCCAAATATAAAATGAGATCTTGCTGCCAATCTATTATCATAAAAGAATCTTTAAATGCATAGTGTGGTAGCAATATTCAGTGCATGGATGAATGGCAGACTTATGTGTAAGATAGATTCTGGTGAGGCATGACACACTGAAGTAATGGACCTAGCAATTAATTCAATAACATTAGTCTGAGAAGGCAAAATGAAGTAGCTCCTCAGGAGGTTAGCATCAGTCATACTGATTAACGTTTCAGTTAGTTAACAACATCTCAGGAATTCCTCGTTAATTCATCTTAGTGTGTTATATCTCTTGCTTCTTCCATTGATGCAAAATAGCCAACAAAACTTTGTAGGTACAATTTGAAATAAGAGAATAAGAGTGAATGAAATGGTACACATGTGAGGTTTTAACAACTTCTAGAGCAGACATAACATTGAAATAAACACATTTAAGTGAGTTTAAAATTAAAGATGGTACGTTAAGGTGTAAGACTAAAAAAAAATGCTGACACTTAATTTTACTACAGCTTGTGTAAAAAAAAAAATTAGAGGCAAACAAGCAACATTATGTTAGAGACTCCAAGTTTTCATTAATATTCAGGACACTTGATCTAGTGAATAAAATTGATTCCCTTTAGCAATGCTTAATCAGAAGATTGTGAATTCAGTCCCTGCGGTAGGTAGTGAGAAAAATCATCATTTCTGATGAGCAATTTCATTAAATAAAATCAACAAGTACAAGATAATTGAAAGGATGACAACCATCTGGCCTTGTCGACTGAATAAAGGGTTTGCTTAGAAAATCACTGAAGGTAGTTAGAAATACAAATGTCAAAATAGTGACAATAATAACCAAGATCGTTCTGTGTGGATTAGTGTTCTAATCTGAGAGCTTTTCACTTTTTTGATTGGTTTTTAATGTTTTTTCTTAAATTTATTTTTAAGATGAGATTTGTTTATATATATATATATATATATATATATATATATATATATTTAGTATATCGAGGCAGCAAGTAATTTTCTAAACATATTCCATTATTATTAATATTATCATTATTGTTAGAGCTATTGTTAAGTTAAACTCATTATATAGTTTATGAGTTTAACTTAACAATAGCTCTAACAATAATGATAATATTAATAATAATGGTTTACATCAAAATAAACATAACACTATTAACTTATACTATTGCAACCAAATACATAATAATTATAAACAAGATGAAAAAACTCTCAAAAACATAATACATAGAAATGTTAAACCAGTCGAAAGTAATAATCAAATTAAACTCATTATATATTATAAAAAGTTTAAAACAATTGACCTCATAGTCTATAATAACCCAACAAGCACTAAACTAAATTCTTTACAAAAAACCAATGTAGTGTACCAATTTACATGCCCATTCAGAGATTGCATCTCTGATACTAATCAAAAACCTAGTACATATATTGGTTTTACCACAACCACGCTCTCCCGTAGACTTACATGTCATCTTTCTGATCAGAGTACTATTAAACAACATTTCTCTGAAAAACAAACATGTAGGTAATATCAGACAGATTTTGGTCAACAATACGGTGATCCTTACTCATACACACAGTAAGAGGAACCTGCAGATATTGGAAGCCATGTTCAATCAAATCAAAACAACCAACACTCAATAAAATCAACTTTAAAACAGGAAATAACATATTACATTGCATTTGACTAGATGGTTTTGTTGTCATTTCGCGCTATCCCGCGGTGTGACGTCATAGAACCGCATCGCAAACTTAAGAACTGCGTTTATTATTTTTGGTAACTATTGCCGTTGCCAAGTGGAGTTTTATGTCAACACAAAGTAAAATCGTCGGTGATGGTGGATTTTATAATATTTCAGTTTAAACTACCTCTCTGAAGATGGCTCATGTGAGCCGAAAGCTTAGAAGAAAACCAATTATCCAAATGTTGGAGAATTTTTGTCTTTATTTTCAATTGAAATTAACAAAACAAAAACAAAAATACGATGTTTAGAACGGCTCATGATTAAACATAATAGACATTCATTGTCTCTTATATTTAATAGAATATATATATATACCTATATATATATATATATATATATATTAAAAAAAATACTTTTCATTGAAAGTGATTTTTCTATGAAAATGCTGATTGAACTGATTACCTGCCAATTTGTGTTCAGATCCCCTACTTGTGTCCATCATCCAGCCGTCCGAGCATGAAAAGAATGAGTGCCTACTTTTCTAATTGACACATCCAAATGATACATTTCAAAGCACGGTATGAAGTATTGCTTTTTATTTCCCAAATGCCATGCACGGATGAGGTATTTCTTCACATGACTGATTTTTCTAAGTTATGCTCTAGTAAACCAGAAATCTACCAGTTGATTCATGGGAGTCGTTACCCCAGAGAGAAATGAGTGGCTGACTTGCATCAGTTCTTCATCAGCAGTCACCATTAAAACAGGACGCAGATGTAGATTTTTTTTCCCTCTTTTTCTATAGTGCTACAATTTTAAAGCCTTATTATTGTGTCATGTAATTCTGGTTGCTGTTGAAATTTTAGAGAATTTTCTGTCTGCAAATTGAAATGAATTTTGTAGCAGAGAACCTGATAGAATTGTAACCAAAACTTATAGAGAAGGATAAAGGACAATTAAAAGGAGAACAGTCTCAAAAAAGTTTCTAACATAGGATTATTCATTGTGCAAATCAAATAGCAGGCCAATATGACATCATCTTCATTTAGTGGAATTTTCTCCGCATTCCATCAAAGTCCTTTATCTCTGGAGGAAACAAATTTATGTCCAACAAAGAACTGAGTTAAATGTAAAGCTGAAGTGGTACTTCTTGACTTTTAATTTGACAGGATTTTGGCAGCTGATTGTAAACCATGACAGACGACACATGATCTTCCTATTAACCATTTACAAATCTGTATTTGGCCTTATACCAGGCATAGTTGATAAACAAACTAAACTAAAGACAGTGAAATGGTTTTTGTGACAATAACCATAAGTTATTTGTAAAAATCAAACACTTGTTACTTTAAATTCAGTTGTGAAAATGTTTGGGAGAATTCATAATGGAAGATAACTGAAGCATAGGTGAGCATTATTAATTATTGACAAGCATTTCTTTAATGTTAATTGAAGTTTCTTTTTATTGCAATTATCCACACTATTTATCTGACCATTAGTGAGCAGTACTGATTGGAAATAAAAGAAAAAGTTCTCGGCAACACTCAATGATGTATATATATTTTTTTTTGTTTACATCTCAGGAAGCATGCCCCCCCCCCCCTACAATATAGACTTTACAGCTGGCAAAACAAGTGCTACTAGCAAGGATGTTAATTAGATGAAATATTGTCAACTTTGAAGTGATCTACATGTGTTTACTTATCAATCTGAATATTTATCGATTAATCCTCAACAATATATAATGGCTGACAATGTTTCATCTTAAAAAAAGAAAATTACATTTGAAAGCCTGAATGTTTGCACAATTGTTTCAGTTCAGAGATTGATTTCTCTAAACTGAATTGTGAAGCAAATAAAGAAAACAAAAAACAAACTTAATACAAATGAATTTACTTACTTGAAAGTCAAAGGCGAGAGTATCGATAGGAATGGTATACTTTCTGGCATAATTCTGCATGACTCCAGTGAGAAAAGCTTGGGTAAAGAAGAAGCCAGACACCCAGAAGGTAGATGGTTTGCCGTTATCAAACCAATCCTAAAGAATAAAATAAGAATTGCAAATAAATAAAGCCTAAAAATCAAGGACCATTCATTGTTAATTTTGATGATTTTAATATTCAAGGTAGGTTCTCATCTACTGAATAGCATTTGAGAAGAGTGAATCCTCAGCAAATTTCATCAAAATAATTTTTGATCCACTGTAATGAACATTGTTAACAAGACCATCTATCTCTACAGAAAAGATGACGTGGTCATTTATAGTCAGGGGAACAGAAATGATCAATTTTTCATAGGACAGATTTTCTAATTTTTTTAATGGTATTAGAATATAACAGATCTATTGGAGTGGCAGCTATACCAATTCTGTTATTCTCCTGTCACCTTTTTTTATGTAAATAATAAAGCAAAAGTTTTGAAAAATGAGAAAATAAGTATGATATCCTGTTTGTCATACCAGTTCTTAACCACATCTTGAAATTTACCACAAGCAACTACTTCAACACAAATAATTTTGAAATATGAAAGGAATATTGTTTTTTGTCTGTATTTAGTAAGCACAATGTGAGGACTGAATTTATTATTCAGCAGTAATGACCTGTGAAACCAGGTTGTTAATCATTGAGGCACACTTATCTGTAAACTCTTTGACATTTGAGGGAAGGTCATAGAAGTATTTCTTTTGAGATTCTTTTTGTTTTCTTATAATTTTGAAACTTAAGAAATTAACAATCAGCTTCCTTATAAGACTATTCAAACTCAAAATATTACATCTTAATATGAGATAATTAAAAACAAAAACACACACTGGAAACTGTTGTGGATTCCGGATGAGGAACCGCACAAAATAATGAACAACAAAACAGATATGGAGATAGAAAATTAGGTTATATTGAATGTAATATACAAACTTGAACGCAGGTTAGTAAATCCAGGAATACTATTAGTAAGAAATAAATATATACAAGTCTTGAAGTGAAGTCGTTAGAAATAGTATATCCATGTCTATTATTTTAGCTGAGTGGAGCTCAGAGCTAGTCTGACTTCTGATGCAGTAAAATTTGGTATCTAGTAATAATGCTAACAGATCTTTACGCTTACTCTCTCAACTCTCAGCCACTATGGCAGCAAGTATATGTATACTCAGTCAAATCCATTATCATAGACAAAAAGAGGAGATCCCACAACACTATCAAAACCAGACTCCTACCAAGCCCAGGGAAAGACATCTACTTTACTCTCTGAAGTTGGCCAAAGTGGCTGAAAGAAACAATATTGGTAAACATGTTTAACCATTATTTTCTCTTTTCATAATTTTTCTTTTTCTATGAAAAAGAAATATTTTCATGGTTTTCAATCAAATACATAAAATCGTTATTAAAATACACCCTCAGTTTATAAATGTATATTATTATGCCATTTTATTAAACTCCATCAGAAGAGATGTTGTTAAGGAAAATATTGAAAGAAAAGAGGAAATCCTATTTGCAACAAATTAGGTTACTTGAAGAAGCTTGAAAGTGGGGAAAGATTCAAGTAAAATAATGGTACGTCAGTATATTCTGTCTTGTGGGCCATATTTGGCTAGTTGTTACCCTTCTATCCACCCTGCCAACCATTTGCAATGGGCTTTCCTATATTATTTTTTCCTTAATACACATTTTTTCTTATATACATATCATGTATTCACTTACAAAGAAAAAATTGAGCATATACAACAAAAATATCGATTAAAAAATATGGTTCATTATCAAATAATATGAAGCAAGAAATGATAGGAAAAATATTTCTAATGAAATTAGGCATCCAAGATCAACTGTTATGTCGACCCCTAAAAATACTTTGATTTGAAGATATAAATAAAATTATAGAAATTACGGTTGCAAACAGACTAGCAATTGTTTTTTTTTGTTTTATAAATTATATTCATTATTTTTAATGATTGCTAAAACAAGATTGAAAAGTTACTTTCTCAAATATTTTACATACTATTTCATCGTTCTCATCATTAAGTAAATGAAGAATATTTGTTTATTTATAATGGAAAATAATTTCAATTCTGACTTAGTATATTTTTTTTCATTATATATATATATATATATATATATATATATATATATATAAAACACAGCAATTTTTTTGATTTTATTTGAAATTTGTTTTGGTTCAAAAGACCCCCAAAACCTTACCATATTGCCTACTCCTAAAATGTAAAATGGTTAAACCTTTTGTTTTTTTTTAAGGTAAAAACTATAATCAAAGTTTTAGACATTTTTACCATCGCAAAAGTTGTTTGGGGCTACAAAAACACCCCCTGTTTTTTATTCTTACTAGTAGCCTGTATACTAGTGCATGTATAATTTGTACAGATAAATACTTTCAGTTGATATGTATAAAATCTTACTCAGATTTTTCTAATCCGGCAGCTGTTACTGCTCTTCTCAGGACTGATGGAGGTTTCCTTTCCTTCCAACCTTTTATTTGAGGTAGTGTGAAACGTCAACATCTTGATTATGTCATTATTTTCTCTTCTCAAGTCCAGTAGCTGTTATCACTCTTTCCAGTACTGATGGAGGTTTCCTTCCTAACCTTTTATTTGAAGTAGTGTGGAACGTCAACATCTTGATTATGTCATTATTTTCTCTTCTCAAGTCCAGTAGCTGTTATCACTCTTTCCAGTACTGATGGAGGTTTCCTTCCTAACCTTTTATTTGAAGTAGTGTGGAACGTCAACATCTTGATAATGTCATTATTTTCTCTTCTCAAGCCCAGTAGCTGTTATCACTCTTTCCAGTACTGATGGAGGTTTTCCTTCCTAACCTTTTATTTGAAGTGGTGCAGAAAGTTGACACCCTGATTGCATCATTAGTTTCTATTAAGTTACATCTGCTATCCATTTTAACTGCTGCTGCTGTTAATAAAAGCCACATCCCTTGATGACTGTTATTTATTAGTTTTTTGTTTGTGGTTCAAAGGACAATCTTTGGCAAGAATCTCACTTGCTCAAAGCCATTTTTAACCATTGATCTAAGAAAGGAATTGCATACAACTGGCAGTTTAGATATTCCTGAATTGGATTGGCACCATGCATAATGTTCATGTGAAAGTCTTGGCAAAAATATTTAAAGCAACTCTCTTTCTACTCCCCCGACCCCAGCTATGTATTCAGTCTTCAGAGTTTTCAAAATAAGAGTCTAATGAAAACATTTCAGCTTCTAACTAAAACCACAAATCTATTTGCCCCCCCCCCCCCGGTATTCATAATTTTTATTTGTAAATTGAAATAGGCAAACCAAATAGATCTACTTCTATATGAATAGTACACCTGATGAAGATTGGCAAAAATATTGCAACAACAAAAAGAAAAGATCAACAGTCCAAACAATTTTTGCAGGAAGTCAACATTTTTTTTTTTAATCATTTCACCCAAAGCAAGGCAATAAAGCCACTAGGATGCAAGAAGTTATTGAATGTTAGAGAATATTAAACTATTAAGGAGAGAGGACAATAAAGAAAAAAAAAGTATCAAGACACAAAAAAAACTATTTGACATTGCGTTTAAATTTTTGAAGATCAAACTTGACTAAGAAGCCAGAAGAGAATTCTACAAGAAGAAAAGAGATAGAAGAAACTATCAACATAGAACTTGAGATTGCAACTAGCCATTTTAACTGTAAAATGATGAAACCTTGCTGCCAATCTAGGGCTGCACTTAAATTCGTAAAGTTAGCATAGTGGAAAGTTCATCAGAACAAATACTAACAAAGTATTTAGAGACAAAGGCCCAGGGATGCTATGACAAGGTGACAGGAAAATAATTGAAGCCAAGATGCCAGATTAGGACCAGTGATATTGCTGATTCTTCTTTGGTTTTTATCAAGAATCTGTAAATATATAGCAAGAGCACCAGACCAGGTATATAGAAATGCAAAGCACAGATGAATGGTAGACTTATAAGATAGATTCTGGCAAGAAAAATTGTCTAGCACAATATAGTGAAGTAACATTCTTAGCTGCAGACTTAGCAATTGATTCAATATACTTTTTCAACTTCATCTCAACAGAAAACTTTGTGCCTTCTCAGACTAATGTGAGAGACTGTCTTGGAGGTTGGCATCAGCCATGCTGGTGGAAGGCAAAAAGAGTTCACGTAGATGATTAAAAGAAAGAAGTTACATTTCTGAGGTGTGAAAATCAAGCAGCCACCCCTTGTCCCATTGTAGATCATTTTTGAGATCAGCTACCAGTTTGACTTACAACTATTTACTTCTGCTTTAAAAGTATCATCAGCAGAGATACCAAGTTGAGAACTGGTGACATCAGGAAGGCCACTGATTAAAACTAGAAACAATGTAGGTCCAAGAATAGAGACCTGGAAGACACCTGCATTTCTGCAAAAAGATCTTTAATTTCAAAATTTGACAAGAAAGACTGAATCAGTTCCACAAATGCCATATCCTTTCAGCTTGTGAAGAAGTCCAGTATGCCAAACCCTGTCAAATACCTTCGAAATGTCCGAAGCAGCAGCCTGAGTTTCATCCTTCTTAGACTCTTTCAGCAATAATTGTTTATACATCAGCAGTTGAACTAGAGAAGCAAAATCCATATTGCTTATCTCAAAGAAGATTCTGTGATGTATAATGCTTAACCAATTCAGAGTTATTAAAAGCCTCTAGTACTTTGCCAAAAAGAGGCTGATAGTTAGAAGGATCAGATGGTTTGCCTGAGTTTTTAAAGACTGGAACTACAGAAGAGGATTTCCAACAAGAAGGGAAGCAAGACATTTTTTGTAAAGTTTAGAGAGAACAGGAGATAATTTAGAACATTTCTTAAGGACTATTGTAAATATAGTATCATATAGCTTTGCGGGAATCCAGTTTAGAGATGATAGCAGAAACCATAGAGTTGTATAAACTAAACAGAAACTCGGTTCTAGGTGGAAAGTCAGGCAAAGATACTTCAAATGAGTCAATAGTAGAATTAGAAGTGAATTTAGAAGAAAACATCTGCTGATAAAGCAGAATATTTAACACCTCAAATTGAGTGGGTAGAAAACTTACTCTTATTTAACATATCGAGCCACCATTCGTAACATGAACCAAACTCATCAGAGCCTGTACGATGCCTCATCATATGATCAAACAAAGACAAACTCTTTGAGAACACATTTGCAATTATTTTGAGCAGTCAGAAATAGGTATCTCCTGTAATCAGAACTAGCATCATAGCCCAGCGTTGCCCGTGCAACTTGAAACATTTTTTAATTAGATGATTAAGGTAGTGTGTTGTGATTACTGAGCGCTTGTAGTTGCTGCCTCACTTTAAAACTCAGTTATATAAAAAATAATTATATAAAAAATTCCATTAAAAAAATTTATTTTCTTTTGTTTTGCGTAAACGTGAGTTGATGTTTTGTGTGACATTGTAAACAACATTGCGTTTGTTTTTGTTTCAAAATTACGGGGGAAAATATTTACATTTTTTGTTGACTAAATGAATTTCAGAAATTTTTGAAGACTATTTAAAAATCTAGACATTTAATTTTAGAGGAAAAAGTTACATTAATGCCACACGAATTACAGACAGTTGATTTTTTGCATGAAATATTTATCAAAAAAAAAGCATTATTTTTTTTTATTTTATTTTTTGAAGTATGAAATATTAAATCTGAAAAAAAAAAGACTTAAATAATTAAATTAACCATTGGCACTTTGTTTTTTTACATATTTTGTTTTTGTTTGAATAAACACTTTTTTTAAAAATATTTCTTTTGTTTCAAAAGTACAGGAAAAATTATTCATTTTTTTGTTGACCAAATGAATTTTTAAAATGTCAGAATAAAAATTAAATATTAAGGTTAATTTTTAAAATTTTTTTTAGTCGCGTTTGACACGTGTGATTTGATTTCTGATGTAATCTAGCAACCATCTTAGATGTTTTACGGAGCAAATGTCAACAATCGGCTCCACTGGCCAAAAAGTGCGAAAGGGAAAATTGCTGAACTTAAACTCAAAAAGTATGTGTCAACCTGGCTTCCCTGTAGATATGTGTCCCTAGAAAGTTTGAATGGCATAGCTTAAAAAATGTAGGCATGCATAGATTACAGACTAACAGATTGCCTTATATATATATATATATATATATATAGATTATCATGCTGGTACAACCAGAAAAAAGTGATTCTTAAGGGTTATAGCAGCTGAACAGGCTGGTGTGAACCAAACAGAAAATTGTAGTTCCATTTGAGAAGGTACAAAAGCATCACTGGTAGCTTTAACTCAAGAATAAACCTGTGTAACACAATTCTCAATAAAAAGGTTAAGAATATCACTCGAAGGTTTGTCTTGAATAAAGTCAAAAAATAAATCCCAATCAGTAAGCTGTTAACATTCAGTACACAACCAGGATAATTGCTTGTTAAATGAAGCATTTTCACTATCATTATTCTGCTACTTTTGGAACCAATTTCTACATGAGATGAAATAAAATTTATACAATGAGTACATTTGTATGTGACTTCCCAATTCACAAATACTCAACTGCTTCTAGTCAGAAGTGATGATCCTTGCATAAATAATCATTTTTGACAGGTACTCTGCTAACAATCATAATAGTGTGTATGCGTGTTGAATATGTTGATGCTGTCTTTGTTGTGAGAAAATTAAAGAGGTTCTAATGAAGAAATTGTGTAGAAATAAAATGAAAACACCTTAAATGGTCTAATTAACCAAAAGACAATATCATCATTTGAGACAGAAAGGCAGTGGTTCATTAATTTGAGAATATACTCTAGGCAGATAGAAGAATGAATTCAAAATGTCTAAAGTCCATTAATAAAGAGCAACTTACTGGGGAAAAAGCCAAAAGCTTCAAATGATTTTTTTTTTTTTTCGAAATGAAAGGTATTTATAGCTATTTAATTGATTTGACAATTTTGTGTCCCAAATGCAATAAAAAAAACAACAAAAAAAAAGCAAATGAAATATAATGGCCATGTTAACCTTGACAAAAATCTGTGATGGCCAGTGGAGGGGTGATAGGGATTAAACATCATTATAATAGAAGTAAATGAGATAAAATAAAAGGGTCTGATTTCCTTTTTAGACGATGGTTGGGTAAAGAAGCTGATGTATATTGAGGTTGGCCAAAAAGTTTTATTCAACTTATTCAGAAAATTTTCTACTTAATAGAAAACTTTTGGCCAACCCAATATTGACATTAGTCGTATTAAATTTCTTTACTGTTCCCCAAATTATTCAGTCTATTGAACTCGTTCTTTACAAATAAATATTCTACACAAATATAATAACGTCACTAAAAAACTTTTTTATAGCAGCAAAATTTTCAATATATTCTGAATCTTTAGAAATTAATTTTAGGCAACAATTCATCCAAAACTTGTAGCGAGTCTTGTTAAAAACAAAAAGGACTGCAAAATGTAATTTTCTACACATTTAATTTGGGGACAGTAAAAAAAAATTTTCAATTTGCTTTTTTAATTGACTTGATGCATTTTCTTAGTAAATGACAATTATAAATTATCATCAATTTATTCTTTGACATATATCAATATGCAATTGTCATGAAAATCATAACCTGGTGGGAGGTTGTAAAGATAAAGATACTAAGAGATGAAAGGGTTTGTGGTACAGTTTTAATACTAAACCATCACCCAACACAAAGCCCATAGAGCCACTCAAGATAGATGGTTACTGAAGGAGTCTGGTTTGTGGAGATAAGAGAAAGTACAAATTATAAGGATATATATATATATATATATATATATATATATATATATATATATAAAAGATAAATATATTGTTGGCTCTAGACATGAAAAGGTTCATATTTAATTGATTAAGGGAAGCATCTTTTCTGGAGCCTGGTGGAACTTCTTATTAATGGAATATGACAGGGATGAAGATGATTTGTGTGTGTGGCAGGATGAATCATGATGATCTGAATTGATAGAACTCAGGAATGCAGCCCTCTGAATATTTGCCATGAAAGTAGCAACAAGATAATGATCATGATATCATCTGTGGGAAGGGGAGAAAGGGTTGAAAATAATTCATCGCACACAAAGCTACATACATGGTTTTGATTTCTATCAAGGCTGGAACCCCTTATGAATTTCTTGTTTAGTATTTCACTCATTCAAATATGTAATGACAATTAGAACATCAGTAGTGGAACTAGAGGAGAAACATATATTAATTATTGCTTATGAGGTTGTTTCTGTTGAGGTAATTAAACCTTCTTGTTGATCATAGACCCAAAGAGTTTTTTGATGATAGTAAGGATGCTAATAATATTGTGATGAGGATAAGTGCTCACCTGCATTCTTGAAAATATGACATACAACTTGCATCTCCAATCCCAAGAAAACAGTTATCTTTTAAGCAGCAGTTAAACAGTTTTTGCCAGGATTGGAGCTAATTTGAGGTTAAGGATCTTAAGAATAATCCCTGGTTTCTCATCTGGACCAATAGTCTTCATAGTTAAGACAGTGAGTCTGGAAACTTTCCGAGATGGGAAACAGAAATAACAGTTTGTGCTCCGTGAGAGGTTGTCAGTTAGGTAGGGGATGTCCCTTGTCATCGAATATATAGTTGAAGGTGAATTTAATTGCAAGTTTGATAAGAATGAGATAATGCCAAGACCATTTATAATAGCAGGTATTGATGAATAGCGTCACTTAAAAATCATTTTTTGTGATTTCTTCAAATTCAGGAATCAAGTCCCTTGTTTTCAATTGTGGCTTGGACCGACTGTGGATTGTTGCTTTTTTCATTCTTCAGAATGCTTTTGGACTGACTGACTGCACAAGAATTCAGCTACACTATTCCCTGTGATGAAGATGCTAGTTGTGATTTTGGTGAGCTTTGGCTGTGGCGGCGACAGCAGGAATTAAGGTTGGCCATTCGGTCTTTGTGGTGCAGTGGTTATTGGGTCAGAATGAGAAATCAGAGAGCAGAGTTCGAATTCCAGTTGAATTCCTTGCATTCACTTACGCACAAATACCCTTGGGAAAGGCATTAATCTATCTCTTCTCCCTTCAGCTATGGGTTAAATAGCAGGACAAATTGAATTCTGAAGCCTTGGTTGGCAACCAATCTACCACAGAGAGTAATGGCAACCTACTCTAGGAAAATCTATTGCCCAGTCAGTCATGTTTCTTTCAAGATATGATCACCAATGATCACGTATGGTATTTTACTGACTGATTCAGTCTTTACTGATACTTATCTTGTGCCTGAAAGAATCCATTTAGAAATGGAGGAAGCAGTTTTGGCTAATTTTGTTAATCTGGTTAAATTTATTGGTTAATTTTTACAATTAAGTGTTTATAAGTAAAACAATTTTCAATCTATTCTATTTAGACATGTAGGTTGACTATTTCATTGAAGAAGCATTAGGCATATTTACACTCAGCTTGAAAATCTGCAGAGAAAGAAACTCTAACAGAAAACACCTGCTAATATGCCACTTCAGATGGCAATAGGCATTTAAATTCCCTGCTTTAAAGATTGAAGTTGATAAAAAGCATATATCACCTGAGACTTCTGCAGCCAACATGTCATGGCTTGTAAAAATATTGCAAAAAATCTTCCACAATTATGATGGACAAGATCTATTAAACAAATTCACTTCTAATGATCACACGTAACATAGCAAATACTGCAACAGAGGAAAAATGAATGAAACAATATTCATAGTTAGATTTTGATGATGACATCTTTTGAATATTTTTATTTTTGCCTGTATTTGCAGAGGCATTTTTGTTTTATATATGAAGTGCTAAAAATAAGAGACCTCAATATTCACCCCTTTCTTTGTACAAAATGTAGTGTAACTGTGGCAATCGTGTGGCATTTTCACCGCATTTAATCCCATTTCATTGCAGAATGAGTATTGGAGGCTCACAAAGAGGAAGTACTCAATCCCTGAATTAGATTTATTTTTCAGGCACTAGTATGAAGAGTATATCAGGACTGTGTGAATAAAATCAGTATTTGATAACTGTGGGGAGTGCGGTACACAGGTGATACAAGAGCAGGATCACCAATGAGTAAGAAGGATGGTAAGTGCGCAGTGAGGGGGGAACATTACGTCAGATCCCCCTTAATCAATATAGTGTACACTTTACTTCATAGTGGTTCATAGCTTATCTCCTAACAAGGGTAACATTATTAACACCATATCATCTGTTGTTACTATGTCTCATCTGGGTCAGGGTACATAAACCATTGGACTGTAGAAGACTGGTTTGATATTGTTTGGCAAAAGGTTTCATTTTAACAGTTCTTTTGAATAACGATGGTTGAGTTTGTATGTAGGGAAGACTGTATGAGGCTCTACTGGTCCAGTTCATAAAAAGAGTGTTGTGCAAGAATGGATAGTGACTTTGTGATAGTGTGGGTTGTGTTCTTTCAGAGTTTCAAAGCCCTACCATTAAAATGTTGTTGTCTTGACATGATGGACACAATTTGCATCCTTCTTTATACTTTGCATGTTTCCTGCTGGTGATGATTTCTTTCAGCAAAATAATGTAACTCCCTCCATTATGTACAGATGGGGGATACAAAAACTGGTTCCAGAAATATTTGTTTGATTTCTAGATAGATATGCCATTGATACACTTGCCCCCTGTACTGGCCAGATTTTCTAACACTTGAGCATATGGGGCCTGTTGCAGACCTCTATCAATTACCTGCAGGCACACCCAATAAACATCAATAAATTATGGATATCTTTGAAATGTGCATGAATACATATTATAGTGGGGATGCGTTCTTTTAAAGGCTGGTTGTATATTGTTGCAGACTGACGGAATTTGACCTCGTTGTAGATAGCCCACTATAAGTCATAAAAAGATTGTAAATCAAGAAAAGCAAATTGAGTTGAAAAATAACATTTTATATATACACATATCAATTAAGGTTTTTACAATTAAAGTAATCCTTTAAATATGGGTCCAACGGACGTTAAATGTTCATGGCAATAAAATACTGAAAAGAGAATTAATGCTTAGGAATGTGGGAGCGTTGTAAGTAAGGAATGTCTTTGATGTATCCGCTCCTTAGGTCAGTAAGTAGTTTTGAGACAGCAAAGAAGTGAAGAGAGGTGAGCATAGTAAACCACTTGACTTTGTTAAGAGAGATACTAATTCCCTTTAGTCTGTGTGGGTCGGTCTGTCTGGCGATGGTTTCTGTATCAGCTTTTTATTTCGACTTTTTAGATCGCAGCAGATCATTTGGGAATTCACACTTGTATTTGATTCTGGGCTTCCCATTGGCCAATAAATAAAATTTGCATAGGCTTGTAAACGGGAATTTAATATTTAATTAATTTTTAGTTTTCAACCGGAACATTTGCGCAAACATCCGGTCCCTTGCTATGCTCGGTCGGTATCACCACACAATGATTACAGTAACTCAGTTATTCATGAAAAGGTCGCTATCTCTAATTTTTTTTTTTTTGCACCTCATTTTTATATAAGTGCTGGAATGTTCTTGGCTGAACTTAATTCTAAAAATCTGACTAAATGATCAAGCATTTATTTTGCAGT
Source organism: Ascarosepion bandense (assembly GCA_037127315.1). Taxonomy (NCBI): domain Eukaryota; kingdom Metazoa; phylum Mollusca; class Cephalopoda; order Sepiida; family Sepiidae; genus Ascarosepion; species Ascarosepion bandense. The sequence goes on from JBBBDQ010001154.1 coordinate 689,778, forward strand.
TCCTTCTTAGTGAAGCTGAGGAAATTTATTACCACTTTTGTGTCTATTTATTCTATAGTATGTAATTTATATGTAACAATTTTCAACATCATCAAATGCCCACTATATAGAGATAAGCAATTCATTGATCTCTTTAGTAGACTCTGATGATGATGATGACACAGAAATATAATTTTGTTATTTTTAACTTGACAATCAAAGTGCCACAATTTATTTGTCTCAGGTTATTTTTAGCCCATAAATAAATGGACAGTAATTTTGTAAATATACTGTATTCATAAAATATCTAAGACTTAAATATGTTCTTGGAAGAATATGTTTGTAAATTTTTGCTTGCACAGGGAAACTAAAATGTATTTTAGTCACTCATATACACACGCACACACGTTTTTATATATATATATATATATATATATATATAAAGCAAGTGTCAATAAAAGGAGATTATTAAAAAAAATTCTTTATCTTGTCTTCTACTTGAATATAAATTATAGAATTTAGTTATCAGTTCTTATTTTATTATTTCCAGGAAAAAAAACAAAACAAAAACTGAAAAGACATGTCTTGAATATTTCAATGCAAAACAGCAGGAGGAGCTGTAATTGTGGACAACATTAGAGTTGTTGGAAAAGAAGTTTGTAAAAGAAACAAACAAATAAAAAAAAAAAAAGCTATGTTGAAAGAGAAAGCAAGTTTAAAAAAGAATGAATATGGAGAGTGAGAGCAAACACTGTTTCTGATAAAATACATTTTCCCAAACATATTTTTTATTCCACTGCTTCCAAGAATTATTCTTGTAATTCCAGTTTCACAATGTATTAATCTTGTTTTCGTATTCATATCCAGTTATAGCAATTTATTTCCAGAAAATGAAAACACAACCGAAATACTCTAGGATTGTTAGCAGCACAAAAAGAAAAAGCCTCTGGTGAAATTTGAACCTGTACCCCTTTTCCTTGGGAAACCTATTCTCAGATTGATTTCTCGCAATTATAGAATGGCAATGTGGATCAGAAATAAAAACCGAACTTGCATTCTTTATCCTCAAGAGTCTGTTCTTTCAGGGTAACAACTTTACAAATTAGGCTTTCAATATCAACTTGTTACAGTAATTCAAATTTAACCAAATAGCTATTTTGCTTTATATTCCTGAAAAAACTTGGTGCCATTATGTGTAGTCTTAGTAGTAATATTCTTTGAATTGCCAAGATACAGTATTTCAGTATTGACAACACTTTAAGAAAGCATTTTGGTAACAAATTGAAATAATATTCCAATGTGTGACATCATTGCAGCAATGTTGTATGTACAAGCGTTTTCTTTTCTTTTTTTCTCTCTAGGTTTATAACATAGAAGTGGCAGGGGTTGGACACAATTTTGTTTCTACATTCGATACAAAATACAATGAAAAGAATGTCACAAGAACTTTTATTTTCTTAAAATTTAATTCCTGTTTTCCATGGTGTCACTCAAAATGACCTCCTCAAACGGAGCAGAACCTGATATCAATCAATTGTTGACAATTTAAACACGTTATCCATTAGCCAAACAGAAATGTCAGGAAGTGTGAGTAGTTATTCAACAATCATAAAAATACATTTTTTCCTTTTCTATAATTTTCAACTCCTTCAATACAAAAAGGACCAAATATCACAAAATTGACGCTGAGAAATTAAATTTTGTAAAGAGAAAAAAACATTAGCATTCAACACTAATTGTCATTTGGCAATGACGTCTTTCATCAGAAGGTTCTTTAAACCAGATAAGAATAAAAGAAATAAGAGGAACTGACAGCAGAGAAGACGGGCTTATCAACAGGATGCATAAAATCCAAGGACAGGTCACTGATATTATAGAAAGAATGAGATGGAACAAATACATTGGAGAACGCTTCCATGATGAAAAAGGACAATCATCAATTCACAAAGATTTGAAAGGACCAAAAATATTAAAATCTGGAGTGAAATCAGCATTGGCCAAATTGAAGAGAAACAGAACAGCACGACCAGATGAAATTGTAATTGGGATGCTGGCAGCTTTAGATGATTTCGGCACTGACAACATTATAATAGACGAGATATACAACAGTGGTGATATACCGGAACACCCAAGTAAATCTATTTTTCGTTGCCTAAGAAGCCAGGTGCAAATGAATGTGACCTCCATCTGCCTAATGCATCATTTCACAAAACTTAGCATCTGAATTCTGATGAAAAGTACACAGCATTATTAGTTTCTGATCAAGTAATAAACAGATAAGAGTAACTGAACTGTTGTTTTGACTTTTGATTGAATTAGGAAATCTTTAGTGTGTTGGAATGAAAGGTTGCATTGTCCACAGGCACCAGAATTTAACAACATTCTTTAAGTATGGCTTTTATGAAAGCTGGTGATATAAAAACTGTCTCTTGTATGCATTTATCAATTGGAAGATATTAGTAAGATTTCTTTGAAATGTTTTTTTTATGGTAATTGTGGTGGTGGTTTTTTTTTTTTTTTTTTTTTTTTTTTTTAACTCAGTTATGGCCTGTTTTGAATGGGCATTGTGGTGCAATGGATATCGACTCTGAATGGCAAATCGAGGTGCCGAGTTAAAATTCCAGTTGAATTTCTTGCATTCACTTATGCACGAATACTTATGGGAAAGGTATTAATCTGTCTCTTCCCTCCAGTTATGGGTTAAATAACAGGACAGATTGGGTTCTATAGCCTTGCCTGGCAACCAGTCAATCACAGAAAGCAATGGCAACCTACCGTGGGATAATTTTCTGCCCAGTCAGTCATGTCTCTTTTGAGACATGATCGTTTAAAGCATGTATCACGTATGGCACTTAACTGATGGCCTGTTTTATTTGAGTGTGCTATGAGAGAGTTCAGTGGCTTATCCCAACAAAGGTCTCACATAGATGTAGGCTTTTAGGGTTCTGAAAATTTCCCCCTATGTAGCTCTATATGGCATTGCAGGCATATAATGTGGAGTTAGTGGTGTGTTTACAGCTTCCATTAGGTCGTGGCTATAATCCTAGTGTTGGGGATGGTTAGATGGTTCGTGAATCTTTGTTAATAGAGAGTTGGGGAGTAGGATCATAAATTTGGTACTGGTTTACATGCATGCACGCACACATACACACACGTGCCTTGTTTCATATTACATAACAATCACTTTCAGAAAATGTGCTTCTTGCATTAAATAAAATGAAGTCATGTATTCACCTTCAAATACTGACACAGCACTAGTGGCCTGGTTCTTTGATTTCTATGAAGTCAACGTATCATTTATTTAATTGGTCACAATATCCAAAAAATAATACTTTTATCTTCTGAATTTGCCCAATTTGAAATTCATGGCTGTAAAGTGCCTTTCATATATGTTAAGGCAATTTATTCAAATTTATGTACACGTTAGTAGGTTCTGTAAAGACTTGAGATAACTTTTACAAAAAAAGCATTGCATGAATCTGGTCTAGTGCAGATCATTGCATAGACTGCCATTTCTGTGTGGTTTGTCATTTACATGTTCTTTTGAATTGACAATATTTTTCTTACTAATACTTAAAATGCATGGTACAGCCTTTGAGCTACAGTGATTTATTTTAAATATCTTTCTTACATTACCTCATGAAACATAACAGTTAACTCAAGACTTAAAAAGGTTAAGATAGTGGTGATTTGGAAACGCCTTCTCAAGAGTCTGTCCCACAAAATAAATTTTTTAAGTTGTCCAAGTGGAACTTCTTCCTTACTAATGGAATACAAAGGGAATAGGGATGATTCATTCCAGTGCCTATGATATGGCAGGTGTTTGCTGTGAAGGTTGGCACTGTTGGACTGTAGTTCATCAGGACATTTGCCATGAAAATAATGATAGAGCACTGAGAGACTTGCAATGTTTTGCCTGTCGGAAGATAGAGATGTTCAGTCATAACTTTTTTAGTTTCTCATCGTAGAGGTGTTTGGTTCCTTAAATAATTAAAGTAGTTATCATCTATATAGACAATGTTCTGTTAAGGTTCATGAAATAATACACTCCCTCTTCTGATTTCTGGGAAGTAAATGCAAGGTAAACTTCAAATATCATAGCCATCAAAAGCACTGGGTTCACTTCTTTTTATATGCAAGCAAAATTTCTTCAGTATTAAAGTTTTAACTGTTGAGTTCTATACCTTCTTTAGTCATTTAGTCTGTATTAATAACTATACCATATCAAAATGTGTTTTTTTTTCATTCTACCATTCAATTTATTTCTTATAAAAATGTTCTTAAATTTAGAATTAGTGGATTTTGTTTCATTATTCATTTTGAGTATTTGAATGGAATTGTAGAGTGATGTATTGGCAAAAAACTTTTCTGAAGAAAATACTGTCTCAATTTTATTTTGCCAAAAACAGACAACTCCCGTGTAATCATCGATGAATGTCGGGGTATTTTGACTTATTTATAAAAGTTGGTTTTCTAAATTACAGTGCATAAAATCTTGAGTTGGTTTTTTGTCACATTTTATATAACATTATCAATGATTTGTCTTGGCATACATCGCAATTAAAATTGTTTTTATTTAGCATATTTCCTGTCTTTAACAATGGGTTCTACTTGTAAGATATCTCTTACATTAAATGTTCCAAAATTTCATGCCATTTCTTCAGAGAATGTATTTTTTGACTTCATTACCATTAAAAAAATTGAAGTCTTCTTTTTCTTTAATGTAAAACACTTTCATCAAGCTTAATTAAATTTGTTGAAAAATTAATTGAAACCCCATTTTCTGTAGCAGATCAAGCTGTGAAGAATGGAGTTTTGTTCTTTTTATAGTCTTTAAAAAAAATAGCAGCATCACCTTTGGCACAAACTGCAATTTCAATGCTTTTATGAATCAAAATGTTTACCTTGTGCCTCTACAGTCTACTGGCTTATGGCCATATCACATTGAATACACCGGTTCTTGCTTGATCACCCAAGTTAAGCAACTTTGAGCCTGGTCAGTACTTAGATGGGTGACCGCTTGGGAATACCAGGTGCTGTAAGCGTTTAGTGACAGATGTGCATTGTGGCACAGTGGATATCGGCTAGGAAAGAGAAATCGGTGAGCTGAGTTCAAATTCCAGTTGAATACCCTGCATTCACTTAAGCACTGGTACCCTTGGGAAAGGTATTAATCCATCTCTTCCCTCCAGTTATGGGTTAAAGAACAGGGTAGAACTTGGGGGACCCTGCCCTTAAAAAGAACAAATCTCAATAAATCTTTATACTCGAAAAGAAAAAAAATATTACTAGACACAAAAAACTTATATAAAAACAACAATAAATTGTTGAAAGAAAAAGGTATTACCAGCAATAAATAAATAAAAGAATTTAGTTGGCAATAAATGACCCTTGGAGGTTGATATGCCATAAAACAAAACCAACCAACCAACGAACCAACTACAGTCTACTAAAATATGACAAGAATCCATTTTAATATCATCAAAACTATCAACATTCTGGGAATCACTTACTGTGAATAAGTGATTTACTTTCTATGCAAGTCATTGCATTCATCAAAAATTTGGTTTTATTATTTTGAAAATGTTACCCTTGTTCACATGTACAATTGTTTAGGTTGTATTTTTTAATGCACATTCTTTTATACAGACCAGATGCTTTTTGGGAAATTTCTTACAAATGTATATATCTTTTTTGGCTCAGCAGTTAAAACCCGCAAAAATTTGAAGGATCCATTTCAAGTTTATGGAAATTATTTTTTTTGTATATACTGAGCAATGAGAGATGTGATCTCAAATCCTGAATAATAGAGCAGAGGTGAGCCTAAATCTTTGAATAAATGAAGCTCAGCTCAGTAAATAGAAGACTTGACAGAAAGGAAAGAATTTACAAAAAGGTATGAACAAAATTTTCACTAAAATTTCCTTTTTGCTTTTCCTTTTGCTCACCTATTAAGTCAGGATGATGATTTATGTTAAAGGATCACAAACAAAAAACAGGGAAAAAAATTACAACTTAAGAAAAGACAAGGATTTTTAAAAATGACAAAAAGAGACAATAAGGTGCAACCACCTTTGATAAAAAGTCAAAAGACCTTCCGGCAATTTAAAAAATATATTCCTTTTTAAACAGTTTGTTCTTGAAAAAATTTCTCAATGAAATTAGTAAGCTATCATTTTCTTCTGCTGTTTTAAATGAGGAAGCTGGCACCTTAGATCTGATAAACAATAAGTCAGCTACTGACTATCATTTTTAGTAACATTAATTCCATGTATTGGGCAATTGTTCCAGGCTTACTATTCCCAATATAGTCATTTCTCAGTAATTCCAGGCCTCACTTTCCAACATTTCTTGCATTTCCTATTATTAATGAGAAACCTTTTCATACAGAAACTGTACAAGTCATCTGAAAATCTCATTGGAGCTTAAAATACCTGTTGTGTCTGAATTGAGTTTATTTCCCATAATTCATATTTTTATTATTCTCTATCAAAATGTAGTTGGTTTCTCTGGGCCTATAAGTGATTGCATTACATGTCGGAGCTTTACTAATATTTTTGCATTAAAACAAATATAATGATGACTGATAAAAACATATACACCTGTACAAATTGGTACTAAGTATACAAGAGCCATGTGATATACCATAAAAGTGGGCAGGATAGCAGTCATAAAACATACTGAGATGTGACACTAACACAATTCAATTATATATATATATATATATAGAGAGAGAGAGAGAGAGAGAACGAGAACGAGAACACACACACACATATCTGTATGCTGTTTTTGTTTTTAATACAAGTTCCTGTAAGACACTCTCTCTTTCAAAGTGATTCTTTATTAATGAAAACATTTTTCTAATTAAACATGACATTTATTAAATAATTGGGTAAGAAATCAAGATCACTGATGGTAAGTGTTGCTTTTGTCAGACAAGTTGTGACATTGAAAAAAAAAATCTTGCATTAAAATGATGTCAGTGTTATTTTCATTTTTTTTTTTTTTGGCATAATTTAAATCTATTGCACCGTGTATTCTCTGATAGCCCGGCATTCATTGATGATTGCAATGGAGTTTGTTTTTAGCAAAATAAAATTAAGACAGTATTTTCTTCAGAAAAGGTTTTGGCCAACACATCACTCTACAGTTCCATTCAAATAATCAAAATGAATAATGAAACAAAATCCACTAATTCTAAATTTAAGAACATTTTTATAAGAAATAAATTGAATGGTAGAATGAAAAAAAAAACACATTCATATGGCATAATTATTATTAATAGAGACTAAATTACTAAAGAAGCTATAGAACTCGACACTTAGAACTTTAATACTGAAGAAATAAATATCTTAATTCAAAGATATACACTGTATGCAATTTTATTATGCTACTTAAGTGCTGTTCATCATATTGTCAATAAACATTTATAATAAAACAGGACACACGTTGTTTCTATAAACAATTATAAACACTCTGTGTCTCACTCACAACTGTACGTGTTGTCTGATAGGAGACAAGTGTTTTTAATTAACTCCTGTTTTGTAAGCCGTGAACTAATCCGAGCTTAGTAAGCTTGATTACTTTTGTTCCATTACAATGCGGTTGTTCATTATCAGTGGTGTAATGGATAAAATTGAAACCTACTTTGTTGGACATCAAACAAAATACATCAGATTCAAAAAAAATATTGAAAGAAAATATTAAACAAAAATGATATCAGGTAAACAACAGAAAATTCTCCAGTAATTCTAGTTCATTTCATCTATCGCTTCTATCACCAAAGATATACATAAGGTAACAAGTTAGTTAATGACATATACAGAGCTTCTATCTACTGAATAAAAACCAACACAAGAAAAGAGATTTATAAAAGTTCAAGATATTCTCTGGCTACAAGAAGACAATCTGGTGAAATAAAAGGTTAGTGTATATATATATATATATATGGATGTATAAAGTCTTCAATGGTTAATGAAAGCCTGCAATTTGAAGTGGTTTACAGCAAATAAATACAAAGAGTCCCAAAAGGTGCATTTTATTGTTGGAAAAGCAAGTTTAATGATTTGGCAACAACTCTTATGAAATGAGGAAAATAGGAAGAACACAAATGAATGCACAAGCATATATTTCTACAAACTGCATGGATGTTTCACAAGAAGCTGTAGCCACAGGATACATCTATCCAACAAAGACAATGCAATACAGAAGACAGGGAAGAGTTTTGAAATGCCATCAACAACAGTTAGAGTTGACAGCAACTATGTACTTTTTTTTCTTCTCTTGAGTGGAAAAGAAAGGCACTCAAGAAAGTTTTGGAAGGCTGTGTGACAATATATGGAGGCAGAAGGATAGACCATTACTTGAGAAAAAAAAATCAGGACAAGATTGAACTGGCAATAAACTGTAGTGCCAAATAAATATTTCAAGCACTCTAATATGTAGCTAACCTCAGTCTGTCTCTTTTGCATGTGCACTCATTAGGTACTTAACACTTTAACATAGTTTGCCATGAACATGCAATGGGAAAGCCTTTTGTGTGCTTGGGATCATATTTAAAATTGATGATTAAAACAAACATTATCAGTACCTCACACATTTTCTTAATTAATAAAAAAAGGCCAAAAAAAGCATGTGGTGTGTACAGAGAGGATGCTGTTATAGAACGTGTGCCAAAAGTGGTTTACAAGATTTTGATAGAAACATCTGTCAATTGCAACTTGTTTTGACTGGCCAACTGAGATTAACAGTGACAAAATGATCGAGTTATATGACCAGGATGATCTCAGATATCCACATTATGAGTAGAAAAACTATTGAGGCTAACTGCAACCAACAAATTTTCATCTGTGATTTGTTGCAGAAAGATGAAGAAAAGGTTCTTTTCTTTTTTTTTTTTTTAAAAAAAAAAAGAAAGTGGTGTTATACTGCACTGTAGTTAGATTACTTTATGATTTATTCTACATATTGGTTGGATAAAATATATCCAATTAACAAAGTAATTTCCTGTGCACATCACATCTGGTCCACAAAACAAGTCCTCACAATGAAAGTGATGCAATGGCCAATCATGAAAAGCAGGTCTTTCATAGCAACCAACACAGTTGGACCGAAAGGCCACCTGCTGACATGTAAACTCGTTGTTGCTATCATGGTTGCTTCTCTCATCAGAACTGTGAACAATTGTGGGCTGTCCTCATTGTCACTGCCATGACCACTTCTTTCATCACAGCTGTGACCTCACCCAGGCTTCACGCATCTCACTTGACTCTTTGCACAATGAATCCAACTGAAACATTCTGCTCCACCCACTACAAGCCTCCCTCACTGTTACAACTTTTGACTTAAATCCTACCAGCTATATTTAATCCCTTGTTGACACCACTGTCACCTTAGCAACCACCATGCCCTACCACAGATCTTCCTCACTGTCACCACAATGTTATTTTGTTGATACTATATTCGACCCAAATCCAGCTGAAACATACTGATGGAATTACTACAGGCCTATCAGCTACATTTAATCCCTTGTCATCACTGCCATCACCTTGGCAACTAATGCACCCTATCACAAGTCAACCAACCACCATAAATTTGAATTGATCAACATGCCAACACACTTTACCAGGCAATTCAGCTTCAACATCTAGGCATCACATAATCACCAGCCCATACATGCTATCACAGATGTCGATTTCAGCATTAATGGATAATGTGTGTCAAACCCAACCAATGACTAATGCACTCTGGACCTATCCTGTGACTTCAGCCAAACCAGTAAAAATAAAAAAAAATCAGTAAACACCCAGAACTACTGACAACATCCTACACCTAACTGCTTTCCTAACACACAGCAACCAAAAATGACATGTTACCAACTTTGGCCAATTTTATAAAAACTAAATACATATTTATAGTTAATGAATACACACAGTTGAAAACTTAATCCTTGTTAGTCTTTTCTTTCAAAATGAAAATATTTTATAACAATGGTGACAGAGAGACAAAAACGGATCATCTATAAATAACAATGTGAAGTGCAAACATTTATTTTCTGAAAGCAGAACTTCACCCAGGGAAGGTTTTGCTTTCAATTTTGTGTGATTGGAAGGATGTTGTCTTTTAAGGACTTCCAATGGATATCTATTAAGCTGTGTACTGTGCCCAGCTGGGCAAAATGAATGCAACAATCCACCAAAAGCATTCAGCACTTGCTAATCATAAGGGCATTATCACAACAATCCCAGAGTACGCACTTCTTTGACATGGCAGAAGTTACTAGGGCTTGGATAGGAAATTTCGTCTTGACCAACTTTGTGCTTTAGATTTCTATCTGATTTGAATGAAGGTAAAAAATTCACGTGGAAGAGTTTATAGCCAGAAAAGACAGGAAATTCTTTGAGCATGGAGTAATAAATCTGCCCACAAGATGGAAAACGATAGGGAGTGTAACCCTGTTTTCAGATGGCTGGTATTAATTTTCAGTGATTTTCAAAATAAGAAATTTTTCTAAAATTAGAGAATACAATTATTTTTGTTGAGAAAAGTAGCCAAGGTGATAAAAAGTGGAAAATACAGATTCCAAGTTACAATAAGTACAAAATTATTTTTGTCAGGAGAAGTGAATTTATCAAAGCTAGTTACCTAAGTGTAGTTAAAATATTGTCAAATGGGTTTAATGATATGTGACCCTAGGTCAAAATACGGCCTTGAGGACTTCCTGTGTACTGATTACCAGGACATCTGATAAGAACAAGCAGACAATAACAGGGAGTAAATTTTCTCCCCTTTTATTGGAAGTCAAAATGGTTAAATGATATCACATAAATTTTGAGATGCTAAGACGTATATAGGGAAAGAGATATAGCAATCCAGTCCCTAACTTCAACATTCTGGGTTTTTTGTCTTTTTAATAGAACTGGAATGGAAAACGAAATTCATTGAGTTGGGAGCAGTGATGAATTGAAGCAGACAAGCTGAAATAATCTGCCATGAGAGAGAAATATTGCAAGAGACACTCAGTCCAAATTCAACCAGCTGGAAGTTGAATAAACCATCATCCCATGTTAATAATAGAACAAATATTATCATGCTACTGAAATACCAGCCAACTGATATTTTTTTCATCACTTAATTTTGATTTGCTTGTAATCTTGTAGTTATTTGATGTATATAAATATATATAAACTAGCAGTATAGCCCGGCATTGCTCGGGTGTAATGAAAGCTTTAAAACTAATCCATGGTCCTGGAGCTCAGACTCAGCCTAAAGAATATTTGTGTGAAGTTTGGTGAGAATCGGATAAAAATTGTGGATTTGTATAAAGGACATACAGACAGATAAACAGACACACACACAAACATCTTGCCATATATATATATATATATATATATATATTATCAATTTTCTGCACTATTGTAAGAACTGCAACCTTGAAACTTCTGAATATCGTTTCTTATGTCTTTGTTTATGAGTGTGTTAAATTTGATTAAAATCGGAACACTCCTTCTATAACTCTATTTTTTCGATTATCAATATTTATCAGGGGTACCTCAATACAAAACCTAGCTAAGAACACTCGCAGACGCTTACAGTACAACTGTGTAAATTTTCAAGAAAATCGGTTCAGTCGTTTCGAAGTCTATAGGTAATGGATACACACACATACAAAGTTCCATTTATAAAGAAGTTTAGATCTACAGTTTTGTTGCAGTCTTCAATCTGTTTTTTCATTATATACCAATCCCTTGCATGTCTGGGCCAAGACAACTAGCAACTCTTCTTTGGCTAATCCGAGACCAACAACAGAATGTGGGCAAAATCAACTGAACGTCAGGAAGGTTGGTTGGACTCATCCAGGGGTCGTGTTATAGTAGAATGAAACAGTAAATAAATCATTGATTGAATAAATGATTAGGAATTTAAAACAGTTCTTATTTTTGCTAAAAGACTGAACTTTTTGGCCAGTCAGGTATATCTGGGAAGGGCTAAGTGGGTTGAAACTCACACAATATAAATGTAAGTATATCCTGAAATTTTACCAACAATGTTTGGTTAATACAAATTTTGTTGTGTAAACACTGATTGCAAAATAGAATCTGGCATAGTGTAAAGGAACATTTTCTTTTAATAAGATGTTGACATTATTAAAAAAGCTGTTTATTTCATGACTTTCAAATAACAACTGTTTTTTTTTTAAAGGTGGAGTTGAATTGATAAAAAATAAACCAGAAAATGAAGGAAAACTTGTTTATCTCTTTTTGTTTTGTTTTTTTCTGATATTTTAGTGTGATGTTAATTTGATTTTAAAATATTGATGGTTTTAGTAAGTGCTGGTCCAACAAGTGTTGAGATTTCTTGATGTCTGATCATCCAGAAATTCAACAAGAGCTGGAGATAATCTTAGTATATTTCTGATTCAGTTCCTCTTCCTACAATAGAGTATTGCTGTTTGCTTGGCATCAGCTTTCAGTTGTCATTGGCAGGAAATATGTTATACAAAAAACCTATTTCTAATAAAATATCCTAATGAATTTACAAGTAATGATTTTAATACCCAAATATTTCTGGGGTGACAGAAAAAAGCAAAATCATAAAATGATATTGGTATTAGAAATATACAGACAGGGAAACAACATTGCAAAAAAAAAAAGTGAGTTGTCAAAATTTCAGATAAAATTTTATAGGCATTTTTTTTTTTAAAAGAATTAAAACTATATATACATATGTGTGTGTGGGGGGGATTTTTGTGGGATTGCTTAGTTGAAGTTTGGTGCCAGGGAAAAACTGTAATGAAGGCATTGAACAGATAGATGAAAAATCAATATAGAGATGGCAGTAGGTGGGGAGTTTGGTTGGCAGGTGATAATTATGCAGATCAGAATGAGAGATCAATAAATAATGTTTCTTCTCTTGCTTATAAAAAGGAATCAAAATTTTGGCGGATAAGTAACCAAAATGAGTATGCTAAAGTTCCATGTGTTTGTTTTTAGCAGACAGGTTTGGGAAGCCATTAATAAATAAATTTAACTCTTTTTAAAATTCGTCTCTATCCATATGAATAAACAAATGCATTCACATATAGATACATATTATGAAAATAATGAGTCTGTATGATTTCAGTTAGTTTCTGCTCCAGGCATTCTGCAATATATATATATATATATATATATATATATATATATATATATAATGTGTGTATTCTTTTTTTAAATCATTTCACCCAAATAAGGCAACAACGTCACTAGGTTGCAAAGAGTTACAAGGAATGAATCAGAAGATTTTAGTGAAGAAACGGACAATAGATAACAGAATTCAGAAAAATAAAAGATGCCATTTAAATTTTTTAAGATTGTGATTAACAGGGAAGTAAGAAAAACAGACTATGAGAATAGAAACAATGGTTGCATCTAGCTAATTCAACAGTAAAACGGGGCGACGGATTAGCGTGCTTAAAGTCATGCAGGCGACGGACTGCAGATAAGAGTTCATCAAAACAATTGCCATGAAAATGTTTGTAGAAAAGGCAGAGGAAAGCCATGCCAGTGAGAAAGTAATTAAAGTCAAGATGCCAGGTCAGGATCGATTATATTGCAGAACCCTCTTTGAATTTTATCTGGAATCTTGAGGTATACAGTTGGAGAAGCAGAGTAGATATAGCAGCAGTATTCAATGAATGGTAGATTTATAAATGTACAAGATGAATTCTGAAGAGAAGAATTGTCTGGCCCAACACAGCAAATCAACTTTCTTAGCATTAGATTCAATATAATCATTTGATTTCATGTCTGTGGAAAACATGAGTACAAAAGAAAGTACAAAGTTTTGTATTCTTAGAGTTTCGTTTGGGAGGCAGAAATGATTCTCTCTAGTGATTAGTCGTCTTAGTTTTTTTTTTTTTTTAAAAAAGACTGACATAGTCATTTTTTTTTATATTCTATTTTTCTTGTATGCAAACAAGTATTTTCTTTTATGGACTTAATGAATGTAATAGTTGGTGAAAAGTAGAAATTCTTAATTCCTGAATAAATTTACTTTTAAAACAAATTTACTGATCCTGACCAGAGAAATGATTCTTATAGATCTACCAGGATTTATTGTTAGTCCAACCTTAAACACATAAACCTGAGGGATTGCAGCGTTCATGGCACATTCAGGAGAAGAACTGAAAGAATGATTAGTTGAGGAAATCAAGAAGAAAGAATTGAACATTAGTTGTAAGAAGAGGGTAGGCATGTTGGTGAACAAAAGGAAAAGCCCAACATGTCACAAAATAAAGAAATTCAACTTATCTGGGCAGTGTGACCGCAGACAATTGAAAGTGTCGCAAAGAAATAATGAGACAATTTCCAAAATGCCAGTCTGTTTCATTACAAATGAAAAGAGGACTGGGCATGATTATCAAGATCGTTTTATCAATGGAGAAAGCATGTGGGGAAATAAGAAAGTTCTATAGAGTACAAAGAAACTGTTGCCAAAAATTAGAAAGAGACATCTGAAATATGTGAAGACACCATGAGAAAAGCAGGTTTGGAGAGTTTAACACATTGAAGCTCAGAGAAACCAAGGTAAACAACAATTAACCTGTTTGGTTAGTTTGCATAAATGGATGAAAGAACAAAGTCTTAAATGAGAAATTATTTCTGAAACCAACAAAAGAACAGGAAGCTGTCTTATAAGAATAAAAACTCACCAAAAGAAATAACAAAATTATATATTGTAAACAATGTGAAAATATATCGATGTTCTCAGGTTTAACCTTTTCCTTTCTTCATTTTCCAATTTTCAGTAACTGTATTTTTAAGCCAAAAAAATATTTTGATAGTTGGAAAAAAAAAAACCTTAAAAATCTTTGAATCCTCATGAAATGTTATGAGAATCAAATTTTCTGAACTGGGATTAGAAGAATAAATTCAGTAAATCCTTTTTGTTCTGTTTTTTTTTTAACCATTAATTATTGTCTGTAGTGCTTGAACTGTGCGATATGACCTACGAGACAGACCAATAAATATTTTCCAAGCCTTAAGATTCTGCTCAGTATGAAGTGACCAATATGATTTGCCCCGAGATTATATGGCAACTATCTGAATGCAAAATGAGAAATAATTAAATAGTTGAGTTTGGTGACAAAATAAGAAAGTTCTGTCAAATTTTCCTCAAGTCCAGATTAATAAATAGACTAGAGAATGAAATTATAGGTGGTGCCTATCACAGTGAAAGGGTTAAAAGAAATAACAAATTCTTTAGATAGAAAATATGTGGATATCTAAATATTAGCAAGGAGTCTATTGCATAAGTGCGGATGTGCGCTGTGGCGCAGTGGATATCGGCTCGGAACGAGAAATCGGGGAGCAGAGTTCAAATTCCAGTTGAATTCATTGCATTCACTTACGCGCAAATAGCCTTGGGAAAGGTATTAATCCGTCTCTTCCTTCCAGTTATGGGTTAAATAACAGGACAGATTGGGTTCTATAGCCTTGGCTGGCAATCAATCTACTGCAGAAAGCAATGGCAACCTACTACGGGATAATCTTCTGCCCAGTAAGTCATGTCTCTTTCGAGACATGATTGCCCAAGCATGTTTCACGTATGGCACTTAACTGACTGACTGACTATTGCATAAAATGTTGCCAAGAGTTTTTGACAGTAATTTTTCTTACTTAAAAAAGGCACAAGACAGGGACATTTGGTTTCTCAGAATGTTTTTTTTTTAAAGTGGCCATCAAGATATCTTGTTTAAAGAAGAATTAATCATTTTTTCTTTTTTTTAAAAAGGATATTGAAAAACTGATTTGCACATTGTGAATTTGTTTTATTGGAATTATATAAACGTTTCTCCTGTTCTACAATAACATCAATAAAACTGAAATGTTTATTTCTGTTTTTGCTGACTTTGCCACTAACATTTGTTAGAGAAATGCAAGTTGAAGTAAATAAAAATGAGCCATTTAAAAAAAAAAAAATAAAAGCAATCAGTATGCGTGCAGACATTTAGACTTTGGTATGACAACTAAAAACAGGCAACAAAGTTTTTAGTTTCAGAGAGAAAATCTGGGTAGATTCTTAATATAAAAATTAAACCGTGACTTTATCTTTGCCTAGAGTAGTCAGTGTTAAAACTAGGATAGTATTCAACTGGTCAAAATAAAACCTCTTTCATAAGAAAAGGGCAAAGTCTTCTTAAATCCAATTTTAAGCTCTTGTGTTAGGGTAGAAAAGATACAATAGCACTGATACAAACAATCAAAATGAAAGTAGTTTTGACAGTGAAATTTTTCAGAATTTAGATTCAAATTTAGTAGTTTTAGAAATAAACAGGCACAATGGGCTAATTGGATTGAAGAATAGAAAAGTTGGGTTCAAATTCCAGTTGAATTCATAACATTCACATATTCTGCTAATATGCTTGGGAAAGGGTTATGAATCTAACCCTTCCCCCTCCCAGCTATGAGTAAATAATAAAATAGGTTCTATAGCTTTGGGTCTAGGAGAAGGAGAAACCCAATATTCCAAACAGTATGCAGCCCTGGTGAAGTACATACTATGCAGCCAGGGAAAGGATTGTTTGCATTGATTCGATGATCCTGACTATGATCGAGTCCTTTTATAAATAAACGAGGATGGCTTTTAGTTTATAAGAAACATGATGCTGATTGATGGATGGAGATATACTTGGCAGGAAAACTCTTCAAAATAGGCTTGTCTTTATGTATAAGCCAGGCCTTTCCCATGTCTATAAGGACGGCATTGTAAAGGCTTAGGGAGTGATTGGCTACCTTCTGTTATGCTGACCCATGATATACTAGTAGAGAATTCAATTTAAAGTTGTTCTTTGCAAGGATTAGTTGATCTACCAATATTACAAAGAGTAGTTTGCCCTGCTATTTAGCCCATAGCTAGAGGGAGAACAGATGAATTTATTTCTGACGGAGGGCATTAATGTGAAGTGAATGTAACAACCTTGGCCTTCAGATTTCATTTTCAATACTAATAATAGTTATAGCATCTGCACGAGAGAGAGAGAGAGAGAGATTTTGCTGCTTGTTTCTCTATCATCTCCCTCTTGCAAACAGTGCTGTTACTGTCATTGACCTTCTTCAGAAGAAATGTTGCTGTTGTCATTGGTGCATTTCAAATGTCATCAGTTACAGCAAGTATCATGATGACAAAGCAGTTTTTTTATCTTTGGCTAATGACACACACACACACACACACACAATTTCTAAATATATAAAAACAAGTTTTGTTGAATTTAACTTATAAGATCTATTTTAATTATTTTTATTGAATTTTTTCAATTTTTGAATAAGTTGTACATCTGGATCAAGATGATGTCATTTTTATGTTTATCTATATTTAAATTTGGACACAACTTTGCCCTTGATAATGACAGAAATGTTTGAAAATGCTCAAATGAAAACAAAAACTTGGGACAGTTTATCTACAATTTTGATCTGAAAGTGTAACAGCTTATTCAAAAATTGGAAAAATAAAATAGAAAAAAAAATTGAACAAACAGATTTTGTTAATTTTAATAAAAATTGTTTATAATACACACACACACACACACACACAAAATGTTTTCAGTAGAAGACTGATAATTATTTTGTACTGTTGTTCCCCTTAAAACCATCCTGAACTGATATCAACACAATAATTATTACTTTTATTTTTTTAACATTTTCTACAAGACAGTTTGGTTGGTTTGTTTTGTTTTTATGGCATATCAACCTCCAAGGGTCATTTATTGCCAACTAAATTTTATTTATTTATTGCTGGTAATACCTTTTCCTTTCCCCAAGTCCTACCCTTGTTATTTAACCCATAACTGGAGGGAAGGGACAGATTAATACCTTTCCCAAGGGTACCAGTGCTTAAGTGAATGCAGGGTATTCAACTGGAATTCGAACTCAGCTCACCGACTTCTCTTTCCGAGCCGATATCCATTGCACCACAATGCACATCTGTCACTAAACACTTACAGCACCTGGTATTCCCAAGCAGTCACCCATCTAAGTACACAGGGCTGTAGGTGATGCTAAAAAACACCGGGCACAGAGAAAATTGCCTGGATTTATTAGTTGGCAACGTGATGACATCATCAGTGTCATCCGTTTCCAGAAACTATGATTTTTGCAGATTTTTTTTTGGTTATTCCAATGGAAATTAGGCACAGAACGTGAACGAAAGCAGGAAATCGGGTTCGGACTTTCTGAGTATAACCAGTCTTTTCTCCCAAAATCAATAAATAAACAGATCTTTACTGCGTTCATTCGGATGTTTTCTTCATCTTTCTTTCTTTCTTTGTGAATTGTTTAGTTTGATTTCTGACAAAGACATTTTTCCTTGCCCAGATTGGCCCAGACCCGTGCCCGGTAGTCAGATACGGCCATGTAAGTACAGACCAGGCTCAATGTTGCTTAACTTCGGTGATCGAGCGAGAACCGGTGTATTCAACATGATATGGCCGTAAGCCCCTACAGGATAGAATTAGTGGCCTAACTTCTTATAATCTATTTTAAAATGGTCAAAACAAAACATACTGTACAACTTCTTGTTTATAAAAATAAATATGTAGTCTTATCAGTATTAAAATGGAATTGAATTGTCTTGAATTTTAACAAATTAACTAAAATTTCTAAATATACTTTGTTTAGAAAAAATACTGATATAGTGCATAAAATAAGAAGAAATGTCTTGATACAAAAGACAAAAAACAAACTGCATTCATCTGCTAAAGAAAGGGTCATCCAATATTCTTGTTTGCTTTTACATCTATATTTATTTTTTATGTTACTAAACGTTGGACAAAGAACTGGATATTCGTAAAAGACTTTAATTTATGAGAAAATGAAAGATTTCATCTTCTATCTCAAAATCAATGAACATTTCTGGCTCAATATTGAAAAATGAACTGAGAAATTACCTGTAAAAACTTGAGTCGGTCAAGAAAATCTTGCATGTAACTGCCCAGTGGCTTAAGAGATGGGTATGAGCGTTTAGCCCACATGGCTGGCACCCTGCCAATGATAAGGCTGGAAGCTACTGCCTCCAGAGTAGCAGACATGACAACAAGTCCTTTGATGGCTTTCTGAAGACTCTGCAAACTGGAACGGATGATCTGCATTAACCTGCACACAAGACCAAAACAACAAAAAAAAGGCTTATTAGTTATTTTATATGGAACTGAAATTTGCACAAGATGAAAGAAATGGTTCTTTGTTCTGATTTTATTTAAGATATTTCCTCTTATTTTATTAAATCACTGGTGATTTGAAGCTGAACGTCTAAAAGACAAAAATAAAAACAAGATAAAAATATTTTGAAGAAAACTTGAATACAAAATTTGTGGCTGTATGAGAATTAATATAAAACCTTTTTAAAATTTCTGGGGTGAGCAGTTATCATTTTACATTATTTGCTTTCAGAAGAAGGGCAGAGGCAACAATGGCTGATATATTATAACAAAAAAGATGAGGACATTAGTCTGAATGTAAATAATTCTTCAAATCTGTTGATTGATTTGACTTTTATGGTTTACTAGCATTATATCCCGGCATTGCTTGAGTGTAATGAAAGCTTTAAAACTAATCCATGGTCCTGGAGCTCAGACTCAGCCTAAAGAATATTTGTGTGAAGTTTGGTGAGAATCGGATAAAAATTGTGGATTTGTATAAAAGACATACAGACAGATAAACAGACACACACACAAACATCTTGCCTTTTACATATATATATTATCGATTTTCTGCACTATTGTAAGAACTGCAACCTTGAAACTTCTGAAAATTGTTTCTTATGTCTTTGCCGATGAGTGTATCAAATTTGATTAAAATCGGACCACTCCTTCTATAACATGATTTTTTTGATTATCAATTTTCGATATTTATCAGGGGGTACCTTGACACAAAACCTAGCTAAGAACACTCACAACTGTGTAAATTTTCAAGAAAATAAGTTCAGCCGTTTCGGAGTCTATAGGTAACGGGGGCACACACACACACACACACACACACACACACACACTGACAAAGTTCCACTTATAAATAAGTTTAGATAAACCTTTTACAGGTTATTTAAAGGCAGAAAATATTTTTGCATTGTTAGAATTTTTGGGAGATAATGATTTACTGAGACAAGATTTAATTAGAACAAGGGTATTTGAACGTAAGTGAATATAATGAACTGGACCGGAATTGGATTACATCTCTCCGATTTCAGATTTGTCATCCATTACAGGAGATGCACATCCAAACTTCAGCACTTGGTATTCCAAGTGGTCACCCATCTAGGTACTAACCAGGCTCAATGTTGCTTAATTTTGTTGATTGTATGAGAACTGTGGTTTCAATGTTCTGCATTTGTAAGCCCTCAAATCTGTTTAAAAATGCTTGGTACCACATGACCTTGATAGAGAGGTTAGTGTGCCATAAAACCACATTCATTATTATAACCTAGCAGATGCAATTAATGATTGTGAGGATCTACTTCAAACGCTACACACTAGTTCCCTGTATGCCTGCAATTGCCAAATGAGAGAACGAGAACTGTATCTCTTTTGCTTTACCTCTTCTAATCCCCCCTCAATAGGACATGAGTTATGTCAGTGTTTCTTTTATTAAAAATGATTTACAGATTAATCAAAGTATCTAGGTCAACCTGAAAGAAACAATTTTTGTTATTTATGGTAAAAGTTTTTTTTTACCTACTTCCCTCAAATCGTGTCATTTAATGAAGTCAATAAAAAAGTAAATTTTGATAATAATCTGAAAAATGTTTAATTATTATTCGTGTCCAAAGTTTCATATTTCTAGCATCTATTCTTTTATAGAATACGACACAAAAGCATAAACAAAATCATTTGAATTGCTTAGGTAACGGCTTTTCAATATTAAGCTTTGAGTAATTTATCTTTCCTTATTAATTTATTTTCTTTAATTTGTTTTCAGCTCATGACCATCGAGTAAACAGCATGGACTGAAAATTGACATTGTCTCTGACAAAACTTGAACTCGGTAACACTTGTGACTTTATACAATAGGCTACTTTGCTGATTTAACCCTGGGGGAATTGAATGAAGAATAAGAACCAGATACTTTTTCTCACTTGATTTTCCTGCAATATATTGTGATTTACTACAGAAGTGGAGTTGAAGATATAACAGTCATTAAGCTACGTGGATTCTTTAAATGATGCCATTTTCATTATTAATTTTGACAGTAAAGTCATTAATGGCTATAAAATATAAAATGACTTAAAAATTGAGATGAAAAAAAAGAAAAATAAAATAATCAAAGTAAAAATGTTTCATTGGCAGAATTCTGTCAACTTGAAAATATATTATTATGGGATAGTAAACAAATATATTATTATGGGATAGTAAACAAACAATATGACATTGGTGAAATTGTATAAAAAAGGATGTAAGCATATGACAAGATTTAGCTTTTCTTGGCTGATTAGTAACTGTTACCAAATTGGTAAACGAGCATCCATATCAAGCAGGTTCCCAAAATACAGGTTCAAATCTTGCTAGGGGCTAGCTCTTTCTTTCTGATATATACTGCTAATATTGACTGAAAAACAATCTCAGATTTGTGATTAAAAGAAAAAACGATGATTAACATGAAACTGACATAATAATGAATATAATGACCAATTTTAGTTCTATTAGAAGCTTCATTAAGCAAAACCAAAGATGACTTATTGTTGTCAAAAACACTGACAAATTGAAAATAAATGCCCATCAAAGAGGAATTTCCCTTGACTACAGGTGTGAAAATTTAAAGAAAGAAAAAAAAAGAATTTCAAAACTCACTTGTTAAATCTCTCCATTTCTTGTACAAGGACAGTGTTCATGCTTTCTGAGTAGACAACAGGATATTTTTGGACCCCAGCCTCAATACTGAAATCATTGGGTAACTGAAAGCAAAGTAGACACATGACAATCACAAATCTAGGGAATACACAACACTGGCTAAATTAAAACATCTAATATGTGTAAAATATTTACATAGCATTTCTTTTTCTATCTATCTATCTCTCTCTCTCACACACACACACACACACACACACACACACATATATATATATATATATATATATATATATATATTCAGAAATTATAATATTATTAGCTCTACTTTGTATTGAGCACTTTTTTAAGAATAGTGTTTCTTTAGACAAGGAATATTATTCCATCCATATGTACCCTATACTCGTATATATATATATATATATATATATATATATATATATAAATATATAATTTCACACATCCTAGTGGTTAATGGATAGGTAAAAAAATCCTGTTGAGTGGCCACTGTGGCCATCGGACTTCATGTCCTTGAAATTTTTTCTTTTCTGTAGGGCCGTTTGAAGTCAGTTGTTTGTCAGATGTGCCCCAAAAATATTGAGGAATTAAATATGAATCTGCTTAACGTGCTTTTTTTACTTGATATTTCTTACCTCCTCTATTTGTCAATATTTCTTTATTCTTTCTTTATTTTTTTATTCATATTGTCCTTTTACAGATATATTTTTAGTTATATCTGAAATATATATATATATATATATATTTATTCACACACTACTAAATGTTAAATGTTATTTTGTGGTAACCCATGTTTGAGTAAATGCTCTATTGTTTTTTGTGTTATTTTCTGTATTTTAAACAGTGTAAATTTTGGCTTGAGGCAGCAGAAATGTGGTTATGCTGAGGATGCCATGGACTGAGCACGTGACTAATGACAAAGTGTTGGAGAGGATGGAAACTCATAATTAACATAAGGAAGAGACAGATGAGGTTTCTGGGATATGCAATGAAGAAAGAGGGCCTGAAGAATTTAATACTCACAGGATGGATAGAAGGAAAAAGAGACAGGAGAAAGCCGTGCAAGACCTACTTGATAGGCATGAGCAAAAGGATGGCAGAGTGAGGTTTAGGAGAGATTCCAAGAAAAAGAATTTTGATAGCAACAAGAAACAAAACCAAGTGGAAGTCCATGATCGCCTACATCCTGAAGGACACACTACATGAAGAAGAAGAAGAATATATATATATATACCCACACACAGGATTCCTAAATGTAATTGCTCTTTTCTATCTAGTAGTAATGAATATATAAATTTCTGACCATTGACAATCCGTTGCAGTTGTACTGAATGATCAAACACTCTTTAATGTAGAATATTTTTTGCAAAGTTTCGTTTTTTTATATCTGTTTTCTCTTGCTTCAACAATAAACGCTGTCCAAAGTTTAAAATAAGACAATTTGCAGTATTATACAGATTTACAAAAAATAATGAAAAAACAAATTAATCTCTCTTCATATTAAAGAGACATTGATTGAATTTGCACAAGGCAATCCTTGATATAAACCAAAGCCAAACACACAAAAATGACACTATAGAAAATAATTTTCTTTGAGAAAAAAAAATTATGGTTGAAACAAATTTTTGTGAAAAAAAGTATTAGGCTGTCATGACACCAATTAAAATAAAAAAAATGAAATTAGTATTGAGGACATTAATATTTAGCAGCTGTACATTATTCAGGGTATCTTCCTTTTGATATCACATATCTGTTTAAAGAAAAATAAACAAATTTTTTATAATTTAATTATTTCATTGCTGGACATAAACCTTTTGGGAATTTTGTTAAAACAGACTCTAGCATCAGTAGTTTTATCTTCATAAACAGCAATGTAAACAACACGCATGTAAATGATTTTTTTCCCTACCCTTCTAAGTCATTTTTATTTATGAGAAATGCATATTTAAGAGAACCATTTTGATTGTTTTGAAACAGCCATTGTGATTGGTTAACCAATCAGAGCCTTCCATAGCTGTTGAATGGAACAGATTCTGTACCTTTGATTGAGTTTGAGTTTTGTTTAATGGCATATCAACACCTCTGTGGGTTATTTAATGCCAAAAGGTAGGGTTTTAAAATATTTTTTTAATGCTTGGTTATAGTGGCAAAGTTGATTTAGTCAGATTGTGATAAAAAATTGTTTTCATTTTTTAATAATTGAAGATTTTTTCAAGTTTTGTATTAAAAAATGTATTGCTGTTAATTTTTTTTCTTCAAAAATGTATTTTTCTGTAAAAGTATATCTTTCTATAAAAGTATTTTTATACTTTCATAGTGTATTGACCCCAGTTTGGGAGTTAACTGTTTGCCCATAGCTGGGACCTTAACAGGTGCTACCACTCTGGGTCAGGGTGGACCTGGGAACAACAGCAATTAAGAGGTGGTTCCATGCTTCCCACAACCTCCCAATCAGAGGCCTTGCTACCGGATGTAGTTTACCATCATACCCAGAACCCGTACCTTTGATGCTACATAAGAAATAGATATAAAGTATAATGTACTGCTGACCAATTTAAACAGCCACATTTTATAATTTAAACTAAGTTTTGGGGCGACTCTTTCTTTTAGTAAGACATTTTATTACTGAGTTTACTAAGATCAGAACAACAACACAAGCTTGATGGCTACGTAAACATTTTAGTTATCTGTTCATTAAATTGGTGGCTATGATTTGATTTTAGCCCAAGAACAGGTATCTAGTTGTGTTGGTGATGCTGCACCACCTACCATGAGGCGAAGAAATAAAGACACTGCTCCTCCCGCCCAGTGATGGCTGCTCTTGGGTTATAACAAAAGAGAGAAAAAAAAACAAAACTCTGAAGTGTCGTTTGTGCTTTTTTTTTTTCACTCCCAGTGGCAGTTTTGACCGACTGTTTATGACTGAGCTGGTCTACTGGTATAATGTAACACTGGAGTATGATGCCTCTCCCACAAAAGCCAGTGGGCCCGCAATTTCTTAACATAAACATGCAAAAGTGCATACATGAAACTTGTGTTATTCCTTCATGAAATAACTTTCTCACACATAGTCATTCTCATACAGTGTGGAATGCATGTGATATTCTTTAGCAAATTGCTATAAGTTCGATTAAATGTTTTCTATTGGATATCTTTGTTTTTATTTTTATAGATTGTTCTCAATTTCTTGGTGGCTCACACTCACGGCTAACATTCAAGCATCAATGAATATAAATATTTGGCAGACCTGAAGGATACTACCACCGTCTTTAAATTTGTTGTTTTTCTTATTTTTACTTTTCTCAGTGCAGTCTTATTGGTTATTACATAAAGTTTCCAATTATCAAAAGAAATTTGAAAAAATTTCAAGATTTAAACAATTTGGGGGGGGGCTCAGTTTCTCATACAACAT
>JBBBDQ010001154.1:732500-905000 GCA_037127315.1 Ascarosepion bandense
TTTCTGTTGTACTATTTTTTGTCCTTTCTTTATCACACAAATTATTTCCATGGTCGTATCACATGTGCCTTTTTTATTATGTTTTACCTGAAACATAGCCCAACAGCCATTCAAGGTAGAGTGTTACTAAATGGGGTTGTTGTAAGAGCATACAGGGAGAGGGAGAGCAAGAGGGGGTATATGAAGATATGTAGGATAGATAATAGTTGATGCTAGACATGAAAAGGTTAAGATTGTAGTGAATGGGAAAGAATTTTCTTGGGAGTTCATTCCACAATGCAACAGTTCTAGGAAAAAAGTTGCAAGTGGAACTTCTTCATTATCATTGGGGATAGAGCATTTCATAGAAGTAAACTTTGCATGTTGACTCAGTTTCATTTTTCAATCATCAGATTATATATACGCCCTCTTTCTCATATATATATATATATATATATATATATATATATATAAACTTATTTATAAATGGAATTCTGTGTGTGTGTCTGTGTATCTGTTACCTATAGACTCCGAAACGGCTGAACCGATTTCCTTGAAAATTTACACAGTTGTACTATAAGCATCTGCGAGTGTTCTTAGCTAGGTTTTGTATCGAGGTACACCCGATAAATATATCAAAAATCGATAATAAAAAAAAATCACGTTATTGAAGGAGTGGTCTGAATTTAATCAAATTTGATACACTCATAGACAAAGACATAAGAAACGATATTCAGAAGTTTCAAGGTTGCAGTTCTTACAATAGTGCAGAAAATCGATTATATATATATATATATATATATATATAAAAGGCAAGATACCGGGTCTGATCAAAATCATTTTTTCAGCCCTTTTATTTTAGTTTTTGCTTTGGGTTTGGCTCTAAGTAGGTATAATTGTAGTTCTTAGTCTCAGCCATCATACCATTTACTCAGAGGACTTATTTAGCCTTCAAAATTCAGTTTATGGCGAAAAAAAACTTATTTGATATTGATCGCAGGAAATCAAAATTTGACTTTCATCCATTCATTTTTCTTTCAGTCTATGGTTTTGCTTTAACTGGAAGCAACTATTGCTTTTTAGTCTTTCATGTCAATGTTCAAAGAGTCTGAGCTCCAGGACCATGGATTAGTTTTAAAGCTTTCATTACACCCAAGCAATGCAGGGCTATACTGGTAGTATATATATATATATATATATATATATATCCGAGTGGGTACAGAACAAAGAAAGAATTTTTTCCGTTCAAAACATTAATTTAAAACAGTGCTCGATATATGATGTATAGAGCTGTGAAAATAAACAATGAGCACAAAAACCACATAGATAGAATAAACCAAGATGATAAACTAATTACAAACTGAAAATAAGTGACCGAGTCCCCAAAATAAGTGACCGAGTCCCCAAAATAAGTGACCGAGTCCCCAAAATAGTAATGAAAGAAGCATATGTGCTGTTGAAGGACCACAAACCTGATTTCTATAGAAAATTACCTGCAAGGATAATAAACCCCACAAAATCCGAAATAGGTAGGATAAGTAAAACAATATTAGAGAGGGTCAACAAGCAGATAAAAAATAAAGTTAAACTAACGCAGTTGAAAGGCACGGTGGACCTAATCGAGTGGTTAAAAAAAAATTGGGGGAAAAATAAGGCCACTTTTTTTACAATTGGACATTGTGGATTTTTACCCATCAATTTCGAAGAACCTATTTGGTCTTGCACTGGAATTCACGGAGTTCTATTTAGACATCACAGAGGATGAAGTCAAAATCAGTTATAAATCAGTTATAATCCACGACAGCGAACAGGGGACTAAGAACTCAAAAGAGAACTTTGATTTATCTATGGGAGCCCTGGATTCCGCAGAGGCTTCGGATCTGATTGGATTATTCTTACTGTACAACTTAACTGCACATAAGGAAATCGAAACGGACAAAATAGGACTATATAGGGATGATGGACTAATGATAACTGATAAATCTACTGGAGGTAAGGTCGATAAAACCAGAAAATTAATCCATAGAGTCTTTAAATCTTTTGGCCTTAACGTAGTGATTAATCACAATATCAAACAAGTAGACTTCCTAGACATAACATTAGACCTAGTATCGAACACATTCCAACCTTACATGAAAAACAACGCCAACCCAATATATATATAAACCCCAACTCTAATCACCCACCATCCATAATTAAGCACATCCCATCATCGGTAGAACGTTGCATTAACACACACTCATCCAGTAAAGAAATATTTGATAAGCACAAGGTAATTTATAATAAAATCCTTAAGGAAAGTGGGTATAAATCATCAAAAATCAGCTTTGTAGAAAAATTCAAAAGTCCGAAAAGCAAGAATAGAAACAGGAAAATCATATGGTATAACCCTCCCTTCAATCAATCAGTTAACTTCAAGCTGGGGCATAAATTCCTTAAATTAATAGAGAAGCACTTCCCCAAAAATAACCCTCTGAGCAAAATCTTCAATAAAAATACCATAAAATTAAGTTATAGCTGTTCCAATAATCCAGAAAAAATAATAAAAATGCATAACACCAAAATATTAAAACTACACAGCAAAATTAAATCCAACACTAATACAAGTCTGTCCCGTGACAACAACCTCTGTAACTGTAGAAACCCCAATCAATGCCCCATGACCAATAAATGTCTAATGAAATCCCTGATATATATGTCTTCGATCTCATCCATAGAAAATCCTAAAGAGGAAAAAATATATATTGGGAATACCGTGAACATATTTAAAAAGCGCTTTTACAATCACCTCTCATCCTTCAATAACAAAGAAAAACAAAACATGACGTCTCTCTCCAAATACTTTTGGAAATTAAAAACGAAAATAAAACACCTAAGGTTAAATGGAAAATCCTCAAACAAGCAAGAATGGCAAAATCTATAAAAGAACCATGTTTTCTTTGCCTTCAAGAAAAAATAGAGATCCTTAAATATATAAATAGTAACAAGCTTTTAAACCAGAGGCACGAAACCACAGTAAACTGTAAACACATTAGGGACCTAACCCTACAATCATGCTAGGAAATACTAAGAGTTTGATTAGATATTCTTATTATAAAAGACTAAAAATGCTACAGAAAAATCGATCTAATAAACCCTTAAAGTAAGATCTAATACCCACAACAACATTTAAATAAATAAAATGTAAAATCAAAAGAAATAAACAGGTTCCCAAACTATAATCTAGGAATAATTAAAAATTAAAGGAAAACAAATCGATCCCCTAAATCCAAAATCAAGATTAAAATATACAAATTTAGATAAATTATAAAAAACTGATAAAATACAAATTTACATTTTCCCTCTAAAAAATACAAATTTTGATTTTTTATAAATAACCTCGCCTAAATACAAAACAATCCACACTTAAATAGATCAAATTACGAAAGTCTACAACAAAGTTTAATATTGTAAAAATAGCTCCCAAATTAAAAAAGAATCAAAAAAATTAAAAGGAAAAAAATCGATCCTCTAAATTCAAAATTAAGATTAAATATACAAATTTAGAAGCATTATAAAAGCTGACAAAATAGAAATTTGCATTTACTTCTGAAAAAATACAAGTTTAGATTTTTTAGAAACAACTTTGCCTAAATACAATAATACCTGAATAAACACCCTGATCCCGCTAAAATAAAAAATAAAAAAATATAAAAAACAAAAATAAAATACAAAATATGCCGTACTGAAAAAAAAAAAATCAAAATTAAAAAGAAAAAACACCCCACTCCTATCACGTCTATCTAAGGAACCCTAAGAAAAACAGCCTTGCCACTAAATGAAAGAGAATAAATAAAATTTGTCTGGTAACAACAGACACAAATAAATCAAGCACTAGCTAAGCAAGACACCTAAAAATTCTCAAGGTCAACAAACAAGATAAGTTCCCAATCACACACACAAAAAAACCCCACGCAAACATACAAAAACTGACCAAGTAATAAAACCCTCTACACACCAATCTCTGCAAAATTCTAACCAAAAGATATACCCGATAAAAACGTACGCTCCAACAGATAATACCATTAATCAACAATTTAGTACTTACACACCAGGCTCTTCAAAACTCTAACAGACAACACAAGACACATTTCCTTCATTATCAATAACCCCAACCAACCTCCCACAACAACAATGAACCAAATATAGGGAGAAGACGAATTCAGTTTTGCTTTTACCTCCTGAAGAAACATTGGACACCCAACGTTGAAACAACATGATTGTCAAGGACATATATTAAAAAATAATGTACATGTTCTAAAACATATATATATATATATATATATATATATATATATATATATCTCACACACACACACACACAAATGTATACAAAGTCTTCCTTCAGTTTTATTTAATAAATGATATGCTATGACACTGAAACTAAGACTGAATTCATAGTCATTATCTAATGAGGGCTTCATTGTGTGTAAATGAACCAACATTTGGAAGAAAAATAGGCCAGTGGTGGGATTTGTTAAAACATTGTTTTTAAAATTAAGTCAATGCTGAATTATAGTTAAACAAATTTATCTGAATAACTGATAAATATTTGATTAATAATTGAAAATGCCCAAGATTTTGAGACAGATTGACTCAACCTGTGAAAATGTTGATGGCCAGCAATATGCCCAAACTTTGTCAAACAAAACTGACATGTATTATTGTGTCTTATTCATACTGAAAGGCATGACATGCTCCACTTGAAGTGAACCTGATGTGCAGACTTGATGCAATAAGCAGCTAATTGATGTGTTTTGAAGAAATAATTAAACATGTTTTTAATGCTACAACAACAAATTGAAAGGTGTCACTATCTTAATAGACAGACAGATCAAGGTCTCTGGTTAATGACAAGAGTCTATGAGAAGCATACTGAGCCTATTGTTAGGAACAGAAGAGAATTTATAAAGTAAACATTTATAATGCCCTTTCTAAGGCAGCTGGTTTAATTGTTGATTCTATTAGCATAATTCATTAATTTGATTCATCAGCTGCTCTTTTTCAGCCTGACAACACCCCAGACCATTTAAAAGCATAAAGAGTTGGAAATCATTAGAAGGTTTTGACACATCTGCTTCTCTGATGATTAAACTACAATGAGATATTTTATCTCGGATGGCCATGAAATGTCAAATATGGGTGGATTTCAAAAGCTCTTTCTTTTTAATATTTGCTTAGAAAAATTTTAACATGCTATCCACTCACATAAAATTTGTTGCCAACATCAGAAAAAAAATCTTCAGACGAGTATAATATATGTTAACCCTGTAGACTTCCTTGGTAGATGTTTCTGCAGTGATTTCCACTGTAAGTAGGTTTTACAAAGTAGAATTGCTTGCTCCACTGTAGAATGAGTGGCCATGGTAAAATGTAAAATAAATGACAGCACTATCAAAACAGAATTGACAAAGTTTGCAATAAGCAATAACAAGAAAAGAACATGGCCAAAAATAATATAAAGCAAGCAATCAATACATGCAAGGCAAAGCAACTGTAATAAGGCAAAGCAAGAGTAATAAGGCAAATTAACAGTAATAAGGCAAAGCAAGAGTAATAAGGCAAATTAACAGTAATAAGGCAAAGCAACAGTAATAAGGCAAAGCAACTGTAATAAGGCAAAAAAGGTTCACAAACTAAGAATTGGGATTGACACACAAGTGCAAGTTCAGACAAGCGAACATAGTATTCTGACTTCAAAAGAAGACAGTCCTAGACTAAGTCTCATGAAACTGAGAGCTGACCAGTTTTATTGGCTAGAAAAAAAATCCTAGCATGATTACCTACTTACAGTGTGCTTCTTCTTAAAAATCAAAGAAAGAAAAGTATTTTGCAGTTATTCTTGCCAGGATTAGAACCAACACCAAAGTTGTTTAGAATTTATAGCTGTTTTTCATCTAGACTAGTTATTAGCCAAATCTAGGAAGCTCAGCCTGTCTTGTTATTTACCCTTAGTTGAGGGAAGAAGAGATGGGTTCATACATTTTTCCCAAGGATATTTGTGCAAATGTGAACTTAATGTTGTCAGCTGGAATTTGAACCCGACATGCTAATTTCACTATCAGCACTTTAGCACGATTGTTACTAAAAAGATCTTTGAGTAAAATTAAACATCTTAACCTACCTATTCATGTGCTACAATAGTATGTTGTTTAAGCATTGCTTAAGAGAATTGGGTTAACAAGCAGTTGTGGGTTCAATTCCTGAGAAAGTGAGATGCTTATATATTCTGCTTTAGCGAAAGAGACTAACAATATGAGAAAGATTTAATGGAAACAAAATATCCTCTTAACTAGACAACGGGATGTGAATAATCTCTGCTCATAGAATAGATAAAATGTTGGGCTTGAAATTTCCAATAGGTGACTAATTTATGACACCTGAAGGCAGCCACGACGACAACCATGAAAATGTGATGAGCACGTCAAACTAGCAGAAAGATAATTGTTGGCCTCAGAAATTCAATTATAACGAGGATTATTTTTCCTGCTGTATGACCAGAGTCTTTGCTTTGATTTTTTTCTTCTTTTTTGGGGGTGGGTGGGGGGGTGGGGCGGTCACTCCAAAAGTAATGCCTCATATCTGATTATCTTGACACATATTGTCAAAGGGATATATTAGTGGGTATGAAAGAAGGCGGCATAATTTCTTTCTTTTTCACCTTGTTGCAGACACCAAGTGCATAGCAGTCTGTCAAAAATGGATCTAACACGAAAATTCAGACAAAGCAGAAATGTACCAGTGAAATTCTCCATGTGGAAAAACTGTATTGATTGACATTCATTGAGACATGCTGAATTTTCTTTTGATAGAAGCCCAATAGGAGATGTGAGTACCAGTCAAGTGGTGGCTAATATGTTTCAATAATGGTGAAAGTAATGTGCACGGTTACAGCTGTTAACTCACAAAATTAAGAGCTCTTGTTCATTGCCGGCTAAAAATGCATAGACAGTCGTAGTGACTATGTGAAAAGAAATCTTTTCTAGCTGAAAACTTGCTTTATCTCTTGGTGCTCTTTGTAAACAAATGGTGACATTATTTTCAAAGTAGCCATCTCATGATTATTAACATGAAAACGTTTTTGATGTATTTGTTTAATAAAGCCTGCCTGTGATCTAATCTAAATTATATCTAAACTTATTTATAAATGGAACTTTGTCTGTGTGTGTGTGTGTGTGTGTCTGTCCGTTACCTATAGAATCCAAAACAGCTGAACCAATTTTCTTGAAAATTTACACAGTTCTACTATAAGCATCTGCGAGTGTTCTTAGCTAGGTTTTGTGTCAAGGTACCCCCGATAAATATCGAAAATCCATAATCGAAAAAATCGGGTTATAGAAGGAGTGGTCAGATTTTAATCAAATTTGATACACTCATAGACAAAGACATAAGAAACGATATTCAGAAGTTTCAAGGTTGCAGTTCTTACAATAGTGCAGAAAATTGATAATATATATATATAAGACAAGATGTTTGTGTGTGTGTGCCTGTCTATCTGCCTGTATGTCTGTATTTTTTCAGACCTTTTATTTTAGTTTTTGCTTCGGGTTTGGCTCTAAGTAGGTGTAATTGTAGTTCTTAGTCTCAGCCATGATACCATTTACTCAGAGGACTTATTTAGCCTTCAAAATTCAGTTTATGTCGAAAAAAAAATTATTTGATATCGATACCAGGAAATCAAGATTTGACTTACATCCATTCATTTTTCTTTCAGTTTACGGTTTTGCTTTAACTGGAAACAACTATTGCTTTTTAGTCTTTCATGCCAACGTCCAAAGAGTCTGAGCTCCAGGACCATGGATTAGTTTTAAAGCTTTCATTACACCTGAGTAACACCAGGCTATCCTGCTAGTATAACATAAATAGCAATCTATAATAACAAGTTTAATATTATCAGATGTTCTTCAGTTGCTCGAGTTCAGATTGAAATGCAGTATATTGTCATTTGCATTATAAACATTAGATTAAGCTGTGTTAAAATCTATAAATATATTTACTATAATAAAGAATACATTTTTTAAAAAATAAATATGGTATGCATTAAAACGTTTTTTCAAATTTAAGATATTGGGAAAAACATAAGCAAAATTTTCTACTGTGTCTGAGAAAATCTTTATTTGCCTCTTCTTTCTTAAGCAATTTGTGCAGCAATGCAGATAATCAAAGTGTGATTGCGATAAGATTTACAAGTACAGGTCAATAATCAGAAGAGGACACTGCCAAGATTAGCAGCAGGTCTTTTTGAATTAAGCTTAAGAACTGCAGATTAGGTAGGACCATAAAATGAAGACTAGCGATTCCTGCTAGTCTGCTGGTTGCCTGGATGTCTGTTGATAAGAATTAGTTAATTATCTGTTAGCAATTCGATTACATGTAAAATAAGTTATGAATGCTGCAAATTATTCTGTGGTACAAAATGAAGAAAGGAAATAAAATGTAAAGGAGAAAAAAAGGAAAAGATAAAGATTGATTGATTGTTTATTAGTTTTACTAGCATATCAACACCATTTAATAGGACATTTAATGATGAAACTGGATTTTTTTAGTATTTATCTATATTTCTGAGATGAGGTAGTATTTACATTATTCGGACTATTGTCCTCATCTTTGTTGCCATTTGTATGGTGTTTAATAATAGATCGTTCTATTTATCTATATTTCTAAGATGAGGTAGTATTTACAGCATTTACATTATTCGGACTATTGCCCTCGTCTTTCTTACCATTTGTATGACGTTTCAGCCGTTGTACGCTCTGACCTTATTCAGAGGCTAAGAATTTTGAACCGAACCCTTTATTACAATCACTGAAGTATATGAACTCCATTCCTTGTGTAACACCGTGTTTGAAAGTCATGAGTTATCTCCCTCTAACCCTGCAAGTTACTTGTTCACCACTGCTGTAGCCTGGTATTGAACTCGCAACTCTAAGCGTCAAGACAGGAACTAACCAACGTTTATATCCACTGGGCCATGTGGCCTAACTTGGCCGAAACATCATACAAATGGCAACAGAGATGAGAACAATAATCTGAACAATGAAAATACTGGAATTTTTTTCTGTTCAGGAATGTTTCAAAACAAATTGCAAAGCCCTATTTTCTATAGAAGCTGGCCTAATTTCTATAGAAGCTGGAAATGTTTGATTTTCTTCAGTTATCCTACATTATTTGCACAGTAGGTACATTTTTGAAGTGCATGTTAGAATTTTCTTTTGGTAAGAGTTGCTATGTATTGTTTTTTTTTTTTGTTTCTTGCACTCTATCAAAATATGCTTGACAATAAGAAATTGGTCGCAGTGAGTACACTGAGGTGCAGTTTTCTTCTAGTACTTCATTAATTTGAAGTACAAATGAAGGAATGACAGTTTATTTCTATAGAACCAGATGTATTGAGGTTCACATATATTTTAGTATGCTAAGTTATTTGGTTCTATTGCATACTAGAGGAATAATTTTTTGCATCTCAGAGATTTAGGTGTTCATTGGCTTCTATATAGAGACTTTGCACGGGTTAGGTCTGGAAGGATCTGGAACTTAATCTCAGTCCTTGATTTTGTATGTTTTGTAGTTTAATTTCGATCTGATGTATGACCCATATATTCTGAGCATTACCTTTAGGTTGGCACCCCAATTGAATTTTGTTATTACATTTAGAAGCTTCAAAGCTTTTTGGGAATCAATGTGCACTTTGAAGTTAAGTTTTCTATCTCGTATGATTCCTAGATATTTTATTTGTTGGACTATAAGAATTAAATGTTCAGTTAATTTTAATTCCGGATCGAGGCGGTAGCCTTGTTTTCTTTTCAGAAATGCATGCAGTTTTTGCTTTGCTTTAGAAAAATGGAATCTATTTTTATTTGTCCATTATTTTATCTTGTTTAAACATATTTGTCCATATCTTTCAAAGGAAGGCATGTTTGGTGATGAGTAGGACATTAAGAGATCAGCTACATATAGGGATTTTTCAATTCCTGTATTAATGGTTTTGATAATACTATTTATTTTGAAAATAAGTAATGTAACTGATAAAATGCTACCTTGAAATGCTCCTGCTTGTGTGTGTCTGATGTATTTCCATTTCGTACTCTGAATGTTCAGTTTGATAGGAAGTTTTGGATAAATATAGCTATTCTTTCTTTTATTCCCATCTTGTGCATGTCTTTTAGGATACCATACTTCCATGTGGGGTCATAGGCTTTTTCAAGATAGAAGAATATTGATACCACATGATGATCTCAAACAAAGCCATCACGAATAAAGGATTCTAGCTGTACTAGTTGATCATTGGTTTCTTGGTTTTTCAGAATCCACTTCGGTAACTAGATAAGAAAGTGTTTCTCCCCAGATACCACATTAGTCAAGCATTTATTGTTCTCTCCATTGTCTTGCAAATGCAATTTGTTAGTGCAATGGGTCGGTAGTTTGCTGGACTGGAAAGGTACGTGCCAGGTTTAGAAATTGGAATGATGACAAACCCAAGAAACAGTACTTTCCAGTGTTCCAACAGTGTGGGTTCCATTCGAGATTATTCCTCCCCGCACTGGCTAGACCCACCTGTGGTAATATACTGTGGTCTTCCTGCTATTCCAAAGGCAAGGATAACATGGAAACTTGGTAAAGCTGTCTTGGAGACCCATTAGGAAAACCACCATTTTGAAGTTTCTGATAACATCCCAAGTGAATGCCTACAACCTCTTGATGTCATCTGTGATAAATGCACCTGTTAACTGTGACTTGTTTGCACTTGCACAGCTAGAAGTAGACTAAACTGTTAAGTTTACATTCACTGCATTTATACTGCCATCTATAATACCAGAATGTTCTAGAAATTTTTGAAACTTTTAGAAACTTCTCAAAACTTCTTGGAAATTCTCTTTCAGCAACTCAGTGCTGAATCTTTCTGGAACATAATGGAAAATAGGTTAATTTTAAAACCTCAATGTTCAGGTTGCAAAAGCAAAGTTTAAAAGAAATATTAGTCATTTCCTTTGCTTTCCCAACAGTAGCAATTAGAAATTGATACTCAAGTCTTTTTACTCTAACAGTGAATCATTTATAAACCCAAAACATTTTTGTAGAATGATGATGAAGGCAATAACTATTTTGTTACATTTGATGAGATACCCTCAAGTATAGGACAAATTTTTCATGATCAGATTTTTACACCAAAAACTTGTGGCTACTCCATGCATAGGTAATTTGTTTGAAGAAGTAAAAAAATCATGCATGTTTGGTGAGAGGTTGTGATATAAACAGATAAATCATATTTGGAGGGGTTAAATTTATACAAAAAATTCAATAGTTACACGATAATGAAGTCAGCTTAGACACAAATGTATACAGTATATCAACAGATGAGCATTACACAAAATTATCTATCACAACTGATTAAAATTATTTGATAAGATTTTCTTTGACTTCTATCAGTAGCATATTATTTCTACTTTATATATATATATACACACACACAAGAAATCTAGAAGTGAGCCACCACCTCTTACCCTGAAGAACTGTAGTGTGAAACCGTGGTAGGTGGTGGCTCGCTTCTAGATTTCTTGTATTCTCGCTCTACTTTCGTATCGAGCACTTTATTTTAAGGTTTTGTCATGGTTTTTTTTTTCTTTCTCACGGGCACTAGACATATTGTTCTTGTGCACTGTTTATTTCTTTTTTTCTCCCCCCCCCCCCCATTATTTAACCCACGAGTTCTCGCCGGGTTACAAGACAGTTTAAATTACTGTTAAGTTAGCACTATTTTCGGAAGTTTAGTCTGTTATTATTAGTGTTGCCTTACTGTGATTAGGTTCATTACTATATATATATATATATATATATATATATATATATATATATATTGTAACTAAGTTGTTGAACTTGTAGGTTTATTTACCTTTTTGTTCATGCATTTACTTTTATAAAGAGTGCTCGATACAAATTATACTGTAATGATTGTTACAATGTTTTTAAATTCATAGTATCACTACACAAAAAATTTCTTATGTTTCGAAGCCAGCCCATTATGTTTTGGCTTCATCCTCAGGTGATTTTTTTAGAAATAAGAATTATCCAGTTGAAAAGACCGTTTATTTGTGTTGGATTTGTTATTTTCGGGTGTAAGAGGGGTTGGTCTGTATTTTGAGTTCCGTTGACCTTTTTACTGGTGTTGGGGTTAAGTGTTTGTTTTTGGCAGAGTTCATGATAGGTTAATCTATTAATCTTGACAGTGCTGGTGCTAATGGTGCCTTTGGTTTAGGGGTTGGTAGGTGTTGTTTTGTTTTGGGGTTGGTTTCTCCTTAATTTAATGTATGTTATTTTGTATTGGGGTGTGTGCTTTTTCTTGTTTTTTTTATTTCTTTGTTTTTTGTAAAATATACCTTTTATAAAATATATCTTTCATAAAAATGTATAGGGGTTGGTAGGTGTTGTCTTTAATATCCACTATATTTCCAAGAAGTTTTGA
Source organism: Ascarosepion bandense (assembly GCA_037127315.1). Classification (NCBI taxonomy): domain Eukaryota; kingdom Metazoa; phylum Mollusca; class Cephalopoda; order Sepiida; family Sepiidae; genus Ascarosepion; species Ascarosepion bandense. Next base: position 744,979 of record JBBBDQ010001154.1, read on the forward strand.
GAAGTTTCTAAAAGTTTCAAAAATTTCTAGAACATTCTGGTATTATAGATGGCAGTACAAATGCAGTGAATGTAAGCTTAACAGTTTAGTCTACTTCTAGCTGTGCAAATACAAACATGTCACAGTTAACAGGTGCATTTATCACAGATGACATCAAGAGGTTGTAGGCATTCACTTGGGATGTTATCAGAAACTTCAAAATGGTGATTTTCCTAATGGGTCTCCAAGACAGCTTTACCAAGTTTCCATGTTATCCTTGCCTTTGGAATAGCAGGAAGACCACAGTATATTACCACAGGTGGGTCTAGCCAGTGTGGGAGGAATAATCTCGAATGGAACCCACACTGTTGGAACACTGAAAATAACTGTTTCCTCCACTTCATTTAAAATTGGGTCTTATGAAACAATTTGTCGCAGCTCTAGATAAGGGGTTTGCAGCCTTCATGTATTTTTGGCAAAAGTCAGACCACAAATAATGAAGACCATAGAGTGCAAAGAATTCCCCAAGAATCTCACTAGGATGGAGAAAGCAGTGTTGAACAGCTTTCTCAGTAGTTCAAGGCTTCCTGGAGAATCACAGGGCAAAAAACTATGTAGAGCTTGTTGGGACCCTGGAGAAAAACTATGGCAAAATGGGCTGCAAGATGTCTTTCAAAGTTCATTTTCTTAATACACATCTTGCTAAATTTAAGGAAAACATGAGTGCTAACCCAAATGAGCAAGGCAAGATCTTTCACCAGGATATACTAGGCGTTATTACTACTAAGGATCATATAAAAAAAATATGATAGGAGACTATATTTGGGGAATGATTCAGGAAAGTAATTTACAGTATGAGCCTAAATCATGAAAAACTATTCATCTAAATTGTTGTGGTCTCTCCTGCATAATAATAGAATAAATAAATGCTACTTTTGAATCGTGTGTTACTTTGTTCCTACTTTCTGTGAACATTCCTGTTCACATTTCTACTTTTCCCAAAGGGAATAAGTTCATTTAAAAATATCATTATCATGCTTATAAAAGCAAAGTTTGAAGGAAATATAAGCCATCTTTTATACTTTCTTGGCATAAGCAAATAGGAAATCACAGTTGCTATCCAAGGACAAAAATCATGTTACACAGTGATTGCTTCTACTTTCATCATCATCTTGAATTGTCTTGTGCATATGCATACATACACACAAGTTTGTTGTTTTACAATAGCAAAAACCATTTTTCTAAATTTTTTCAGGCAAGCAATGCTGTATGACATACTGAGCAAGATGGGTTAGGTTAGTAACATGAATAATAGAAGACTATGTTGATGAATAAAGTGGAATTTTGTCTAAAAGTTATTGGTTTATTAATTAGGCCCGGGATTTATTGAATGATGTGTTATGTATGTGTGTGTGTGTTTTTGATTGATTAAAAAAAATCATAGACAAGATAAATACTTTCTTTTGTTTATCTACAAAAGACTGTATATGGGTTTAATGAGTATAGATATTGTTTGAATGTTAGTAACACATCACTCAATAAATCAAGGGCTTAACTAATAAAACAACAACTTTTAGACAAAATCTGACTTTATTCATCAACATAGTCTGTCACCCTAGAAGGAGACTGACTCAAATGATTCAATGCTTTTTTGTAGAAGGATTTGTCTTTGGCCACAAAATACACCTCAGTTTCTAATATCACTTGTTCATTGGAGCCAAATCTCTTTCCCTGGAGCATTTGTTTGAAGTCTGCAAACAGCCAGTAGTAGTCGTTAGGGGCCTGATCTGGAGAATATGGTGGATGCAGAAGCAATTCGAAAAGCAATTCATCTAGTTTTGCCATTGTTGCAATTGACTTGTGACATGGTGCATTGTGTTGGTGAAAGATCACTTTTTCTTCATTTGTGGCCATTTTTTGGTGATTTCTTCCTTTAAATGCACCAATAATGCTATATAATACTTGCTATTGATGGTTCTTCCTTTCTCATAGTAATCAATGAACAAAATACTTTGCGCATCCCAAAATACGGAAACCAAATCCTTGCCTGCTGATGTTTTGTGTCTTTGGATAGCTTTCACCTGCTGCTGTCCACTCAGCTGACTGCCGATTTGATTCTGGAATGAAGTGGTGGATCCATGTTTCATCCATTGTCACATATTTACACAAAAACTCCTTGTTGTGTTGAAACAGTTGCAAACAATGCTCTGAATTGTTGATGCATTGTTGTTTTTGATCGACTGTGAGCAAACATGGCATCCACTTTGAACACAGCTTTCTCAGTGACAAATGTTCATGCAAAATGGTGAATACACTGCCTTCTGATATTTTCAACTTTTCTGCTATCTCATGTAATTTCAATTTATGATTGGCCAAAAACGAGTTTGTGACAACTGCCAATTTTGGATGACCTGAGCATTCAGCATCACTTGTGTCTGTAAAGCTGCATCTAAAGTCAACATACTTCCTCTTAAGTGTTGTTTCTGACAGAGTAGAGTCTAAATAACTTCAGACCAGGGAATTATTGAATAATGTAGTGAGTACTTTTAACAATACTTCAAGTTTAGGGGTTATATAAATGTTGTCTTTCCAATATTCAAAAACACTTGAAGCTCAATATTGACCAATTTATATCATGATGAAGACATAAACAAATGACTGGCAATGAAAATTCTTCATTCATTAAATCCACTGCAGGATTCAAAGAGTTTATGAAGATTTGTGAAACTGTTTTTAAAAATTACAGACATCTCAAATTTGGTTCTTAAATTCTCTTGGCTTTTGTATCAATTGGCAAAAATGAAAAAAAAAATCAGTTCTCTTTGAGTCACACTACTTGTTAAATGCATCATTAGTCATTAAATGAATTTCAAAAGTGTGTGTGTGTATATATATTTTAAATTTGCATATTTAGGCAGCAAATTTTCTTTTAAACATGTCAGATTAAATAAATATTCATTAAAACACTTAAGTCATCAATTAATAGAATCAGCTATGAATACTGCAGTAATGTTCTAAAATGTTTGTAAAAAGAAGTTTTTTTCATGCTTTAATACATGCATGACCAAGACATTACAACATATAAAAAAAATTCTATTTTGGATAATTTTCATGTTTTATTGAATGCTAAGCATAACTGTCAATCATTACATTTGAAGCAAGAAAAAAAAATTACAGTAATTTTTAGCAATACAGTGTTTGCAGTTATTTTTTTATTCTTACAACTTACACCCCTGAGGATGATTTCTGAAGGAGATTGAAAGTACTTGGGAACATTGAGAAATGGATAATAAAATTTCATTTTCTTGTTTACAGATTCTCGAGGCAATATTCATCAAAACACTTAAGCCATCAATTAATAGAACCAGCTATGAATAGTGTAGTAATATTCTAAAATGTTTGCAAAAAGAACAGTTTTTTCATGCTTTAACACGTGCATGACCATGACATTGCAATATATAAAAAAATTCCATTTTGGATAATTTTCACATTCTAATGAATGCTAGCAATTTGTCAACCGTTATATTTGAAGCAGAAAAAAAATGTACAGTAATTTTTAGCAAAACATGTTTGTGGTTACATTTGTTACCATAACTCACACCCCTGAAGATGACCTCGGAAAGAGGCTGAAAGTACTTGGGTACATTAAAAAATAAATTGAAAATAACATCTGTCAATGTTACAGCTCATTTCGGACATTTTTTGATTGTAATACACAAAAGATTATCTGTGAGTATGAACGGATTTTATTAAAAATAAGCGAACATATTGTTTGCAATTTATTTAATATGACATGTTTAAAATATATATATATATATTTATATATATATGTGGGTATCTTTGAAAATCTATCCCATATATAACAACGATCATATATATATTTATAAGTGCTGATATGTATTGACACTTATAAAAATCAAGATGCACATATGTGCATCATACACTTATATTGATGCATAAACATGCACATCTGCTAAAGATAGATTGACAGATAAGTCAATGCTATAAAAATTCCATATAAATATAAAATATCATCCAGTATGTTTTTTGCATTTTCCCCACAAAGTATGTACAGATTGTGTTTTTTTGCATGAATTCTCTAAAGTAAATAAAGTCCTTACCGACTGGCTGCAGTATATAATCACAAGCAATGCATCTAATAAATCTTAATTGTATTTTGTATGTGCACCGACACCCCATATCTCTCAATCAATGTAATTTACTCTGCCATCAGTTGTTACAGCTTAAATTCCACTTGATCACATTTCTTTTTTTTCTTTGTGTTCAAATAGCAATGCAGAAATCTCTTCTGTCTGCCAATTGAAGAGAACATTGCTAGCAATTCCTGTTTATTTGTTAATAGGTAGGCACTAGAATTTTGGCATCTTTGATGGAAGTTCATTCCACCTCTTCCAAAATTTGAAAAATACTTCCATTTGACCCCTTATGCTTTCTACATTCTCTGTTGCCAGATGATCTATTGATTTTTTTTTTTTTTGTAAATCCAACAAAAAAAAAAAAAAAAAAAAGCGAAATAAAGTAATATGAACATCCCAGTTCAACATGGCTACCAAGACAGTGGCAAAAGTCCGCGTATATTTTTCTTTTTTAATGTAGCTTTTGATGTTGTTTTTATCCTCCATATTGACATAATTTTTGTAAACGTTTATGATAGGCAATAACAAAGTTAAGGGTAAAGTTTCTCTATGTCTTTTGGGATCAGAACTAGTAATGAAGGTGTTGTGATTGTAAGTAAATACATTAGTTAAATGTCACTTTTGATTATCTTATGCAAGCTGAAAACAAGAATAGAGTCGGAGAAAGAATTTTCTGATCAATGACTGTCAGTTACTTCCTATTGAACTCAGCAAAGAGAAAACTTATTGGACTTTTGCCAGAACAGACAGTTTAACTGATTGAGTTTCTGCTGTTGATTGAGTCAAATACACTTTTAGCTGAAACAGAACAGGCTTACATAAAATGATAACCAATGTAGAATATAACATTTTGCTAATAAGGATATTTGTGATTGAAATTAGTAGAATAAAAATAAGACAGACAAAATAACAGAAAACTACCAAACATTAGTAATTTATTAACTAGTATTTCAAGTAAATTACTTACACACATATAATTCATAGGAATAATATTATCTTGAATTTTTATAATTAGGTGAAGCATTGCCAAAAATTATTTTTTGATCAGTATTTCTTTTATCTTAATTTCAATTGCTTTAGAGTGGTTGTAGATGTTGCGGTAAACCTGCAAATGTTTTATTATGAAGAGTTTATGGTAACAGAGCTCAAAATTTGTATAACGCTGTCTTGTAAGCCGAAATAGATTGTTTTGTTATTTTACTGATTTAAATGATTCCTTTGATATTCTATAACATTTATCAGTTTTTCAACTGTTGAAATATTCTTCACTTAAAAATTATTTTCCATTCTCATATTTGTGTCTTTTAATGTTTGATCACAAATTATCTAATTGATTAATGTCTGGAGATCTTGGGTATTTTTGAAACCAGTAAGGTAGGCAATAAACAACTTTAAACGTGAAAGAGCAATGTCTTGCTGGAGTATTTGATTGTGAGATGCACCACTCAAAAAAGAAGTTACAACATCTTTTTGCATTTATCTTCAATGATCATCAACTTTAAAGGGATCTCTAATTTGGATGCCTACAATACTAAACCAATACATTACTCTTTGTGTTTTGCTTTGTGATTTTTAATTAAAGTCTGTAGTTTTTGTTTTTGTTTTTTTTTAATCATTTCACCCCAAGCAAGGCATTCCACTGCCACTATTGTGCAAGGAGTTACATAGGGGAAGGTGATTAGAAAGAGGGGTTAGTTATAGGAAATGTCAGGAGGAGGGTAATAGACGGATGAGGATACCGGGGATGGGGTTGGGTAGATGAGAAGAGTGTTTGAGAGAATGGATGCGAGTTAGTGTGTTAGGAAGTGTCTATTGACCTTACATTTAAACTTCTGGAGATTGTAGCTTTCTGGGAAGCAATCATTTTATCGGTTTCACTGTAAAAGGGTGGGATCTAGTTGCTAATCTAGTATCTTGTGCAAATTCGTACCTAGGGGGCACCAGTGATCTAAGTTCATCAGAGCAGAAGTTGTTTGACTGCTTTTGTATTTTCAGCCAATGTTCTTATGATTTTATCGTGAAAACTAACTTGTATAATAAACTTTGGCACAGTGTATGTAATCTTTGTATATTTAAAAAGACTGATTTGACTGAAAAATTATAAAAATTGCAACAAATTTCTCAATAATCAGAAAGTTTTGCAAAGAGAAAATGGTCGAGTAAAAATTAAAAAATCAACAAAATAAAAAGAAAGTGAAGTGACAAACCTTAGCTAAAATATCTGTGGCAATTTCAAACAGGGTCTCATCTGTTTGTCCCGACATTCCTCCATCCCCTTGACCAAGCGTCAACAGGACAGAATCAAAGAGCTGCTGCGTCTCATGTAGTTCACGGGTGATATCCACATTGTCATGCATTCCAAACACTTCAGGCAGTTGTGTTGGTGGAAGTTCCTGAAAATGACAAACACACATATAAGAGGGTCTCGTTTCTCAAAATAAAGGACACTGTTTTGTGCCAAGGGGAAAGACCAAAACTTTTGTTGGCTGGATCTTGACGCTGAAAAATTGATGTAACACAATCTTCCATCTCCATTTTCATCCATTTGCCCAAGAACAAATCTTTGTAAATATCTACAATTAGCTGTTTTTAGAATCTAACTAGCAGTATAGCCCGACGTTGCTCAGGTGTAATGATAGCTTTTATATATATATATTATTGATTTTCTGCACTATTGTAAGAACTACAACCTTGAAACTTCTGAATATCGTTTCTTATGTCTTTGTCTATGAGTGTATCAAATTTAATTAAAATCGGACCACTCCTTCTATAACCCAATTTTTTCGATTATCGATTTTCAATATTTATTGGGGGTACCTCAACACAAAACGTAGCTAAGAACACTCAGAGACGCTTATAGTACAACTGTAAATTTTCAAGAAAATTGGTTCAGCCATTTCGGAATTTATAGGTAATGGATACACACACAGACAAAGTTCCATTTATAAATAAGCTTAGATAGATTTAGATATTACAGGTAGAATTTTTATCAGAATTTCATTCATAAAAATTATTACTGAGAATGACACAGCTAAATCATGACTATTTTGACACCAACTTTATTTGAACCCAGTATGCAAAAGTAAAGTTTTGACTTTTCTTATTGGTGACATGAAAATGAGGTGGGAGGGTGAGGCTCCATCACTCCTCCACCTCATTTTCATCACTTTCTGCACTAACAAACTAAATATTTGGGTTAATAAGGAAAAAGTATTTGATCGTTAATGGTTTGCAGTAATTTTACAATTCTTATAATTCAATAAATTTTCATATTGATCTAACAATGAAAAACATCTTTTGTCAAAATTCATCAAACAAAATATAAACTGAGTTTATCATGTCATCCATGATCTTTGCATTCGTGTGAAGCATGGAGATATTAATAAAATTGCTTTCAAAAACAAACACAAAACTCAGGATATCTTTAAGAGGCAAAAAAAGGATGATGTGATCAGAAGAGAGATGAAGATTAGAGATATAGAATTGAGTAAACAAATAAAATAGAGATGTGTAGGACACTTAACAAAAAGAAAAGTTAACAGATGGAGCAAAAATTGCTTGATTGGTGTGCATTTCGCTCTTAATATTGACAACAGTTGAAAGTACTGAAACAAAAACAGAACAAAACATGCGTTTGGGACAGTATATCCACAACGGATCTGAATGGATCCACAGCATATTTAAAAAAGTGGAAAAATACAGACCTGTCCTGTTGATTGAATTTAATAACATTTTTTTTAGAGATTATATATGTGTATACAAAGAGGGTGCAGGATCTGAGAGCATGTTTAGCAAACTATAAATGAAAGTCTAATGTAATACACTACATGCCAACTTTTGTAAGATTCTCATTTCTCTTGCAAGCATATACAGAATATGAACATGGAAGATTCCAGATTCTGAGATAAAAGATGACATAGACACCAATAGTAGACAGCAACTGCCCCGATGAAAAAAAGAATGACTAGTAGCTTTATGTATTTATCTACAGTGGCGCACACCATGTTCATATTGTCTGTCATGGTCCTAGGATCATGAACAATGACAAGTAGGTCACACTTCTACAGAGCCACACTGTGGGTCATGGATCAAGTGGATGGCTTTACACATTTCAGCTGGTTTCTGTTCTCTCCCACATAAACTATGTTATTTGGGAGTGGCTGGCTGAGAGGGAAATTGACCAACTGCTCTATAAATGAAGGCCACCATAAACTATGAACTACCTGATCAGGACATGCCATGCGGTCCTTTTTGAGGCTGTCTCAAAAGCCATCCTTCAGGCTAAGAGTAATTTCATTGTATAATTATTTCTAAATTGAACATAGACATTACTTTTGGGGAAGAAATCTATTGATTTTTTATTGAATGATATTGTTTTTCTTATAAGTTTTTTTCAATTATTTAACATGAGAGAGAGATGTTCTAAAGTTCTCAGCCTGACCCACTTTCTAAAAATCAATATACTTATGCTTAATTATTGAAATATTGATTTTAGAAAGTCTGTAAAACCCAGAGTTTTTCAGCACCCTCTTATACAATCAGCAATGCTTGCCTTCATTCATAGTCCATCCTTCTTGTTTTTCTATTCATTTCTATGGTAAAGTCACTTATAATACATTCTATTGTAAAATATTAATAATGCATATCAATAGTAAAATCATATGAATTTCTAGAATAAAATTATTTATAATATATACCTATACAGCTTTTAGTATTTGTTGTTACTAATCATTAAAGTATTAATGTATTTGTTTAATATATCTAAGCCTCTGACCTCAAGTAGATAGTATATGTAAATAACATTTATTGCAGCTATAGTTCCTTACTTAGATTATCAGCAAAATCATTCCATCTTTGCTGATCTAACAGGGAAACAGTGCAAAATATGATACTGCTGCTGATAATTATTCAGCTCAATTTGCATAAATCAGTATCAATTTCAGTAGATCTTGTATGTCTAACTTTGGGTAAGAGCAATTTCTGTTAAACACACTGCTGCTGGCAGGGTTGATAAAAATTCTTTAAAGTTTAAAAGATACAGCAATTGTTTAAAATGTTGAACTCCACTTCAAATCTACATTAACTCTCTACAGTTATTCAACACCACACATACACTGTCTCTCTCATTTTTTTAAAAATAAATATATATATATATATATATATATATATATATATATATACATATGAAATGTTTTGTTTGAACATTATTTTTTATCGATACTTGTATTTAAGTAGATATTCTGTTTTTAATTAAACAGTATATGTAAATAGGGGTCGCAGGTTTGAATCCTGCCAAATGACACACATTTTCGTAATAAAAATTTATCGTAAATAATCAGGCCGGTGGATATAAATATATAATACTGTTTAATTAAAAAACAGAATATCTACTTAAATACAAGTATCGATAAAAAAATAATGTTCAAACAATTCATTTCAAATTGACAGTTGTTTATAAGCAAGTTTTGTTAATCTTTGTTAATTTCTGTAATATATATATATAGAGAGAGAGAGAGAGAGAGAGAGTAAGAGAGAGAAAGAGAGGGAGAGTGTAAAGTTGGATGAAAATCTAACAAAACAGCATGTATACAGAATGTGATCAGCAAATTATTACCACTTTATATTTTTAATTTCATGCATACATTGTTTTTGATTTTGTCTTATTTTTTTACTACATAGTTTAGTAGGGTCAGTTGGGCACTGTCTGTGAGAAAAAGACTTCCGTGACAATTCATTCTGCCAGAAATTTGAAAACAGCATGCTGTATAGCTTAACACTCACACCGGAAGCTCCAATACAAATATTTCAGAGTGTTTGAGTGTCAATCTGAGGACAGTGCAGAGGATTCAGAAAGAGTTGGAGGAGTCTAATGGTGATTATGAAGGTGCTTTTAGTGATCACTAATGATGGTGGTATTATACCCCCACTTATTTTTCCACAGGCCTCAGAGTGAACATGGAGGCCTACATCAAGGGCCTTGAGGAGGTAACATTAATCTGAGTCAAGAGGGTGGCTGCTGGAAGAACCTATATCTGGCAACAGGACTCTGCACCATGCCACACAAGTAGGAAAAACCAGTCATGGCTGTCAGACAATTTCTGCGACCACATCACCTCTTATATCTGGCCAACTAACTCTTCAGACAGCAACACCCTTGTGTGGGGCACAATTGAGTGACCAATTGTTGACCAACAAAACTTCTTGTAATACCAAAGCTGAACTGAAAGCAAGGATTATGGCAGCATTCATCAACTTAAACAAGGAGACCCTCCAGAAGAGTTGCAAGAGATTCCATAATCGCCTGGAGATTGTGGTCAAAGCCAGTGATAATTTTATTGAATAAATTTACTCATTAATATTTCAAGATATTTTTGTGTAACTTTGGTAAATCTATCTGTTAAAATGAGACGTCAGTTGTATTTTCATTTTCGTGACAATTAGATGACAATGCATCCACTGCACCATTTAAGACAATTTGGAAACTTTCTACTTTGATATGTTTCACAAGATGTCATTAGAAAAAGAATTTTATTTTCACAAGAACAAAATCTTTATTGATGAGACAATTCTGGATATTCACATTAAGCATCTGAATGCTTCATTTTGACTTTAGCTCTATCCTTAATAATTGATTGCTTGATTTCTTTAGCAGCATATAAACCACTATCGGTTGTATAATGCCAAAATCTGAATATTTTTAACACAGTTTTATGCCTTCAACTAAATATATTTTAAATACAATCGTATGCCTTCAAGTAAAGACCAAATATATTGTTGGTAATTTTTTATGTAATAATGTATTACTGGTATTTTTTACGACAAAAGTGTATTTCTATATTTTCATAGTGTTTTGTTTTTTGTTTGCAAATTCACTATTTGCCCATAGCTGGGATCCTAACAGGTGTTACCACCCTGGGTCAGGATGAATCTGAGAACAACAGTAATTAAGAGGTACTATTTGTATTGGCAATGGCATTTACCCTGTGTGGGTTGAGCTTCTTTTTTTTTGTTCTCCAACTGCATGTGACTTTCCAGTAATAAGTTGCCAATTCTTACTGTGATAGACTGGTTGCCAACTAAGGCTATAAAACCCAGTCTGTCCTGGCATTTATTCATAGCTGGGAGGGAGAAGAGATGGGTTCATACCTTTCCCAAGGGTATTAGCACGTAAGTGAACGTAATGAATTTGAACTTGGCTTTCCAACTCCTTAATTCTAGCTACTATCCAGTACTTTGCCATACCTCCGCCATTAAGAGGTGGTTCCATACTCATCAAAACCTCCAATCTTATGATCAAAGGCCTTACTGTTAGATATTATTAAAACAAATTAGATTTTAACTAACTTCAATTCAGTTCTTATTTCTTAAACTTTATATATTATCTAGTGTTTCAGAAGTAGGACCAAAATTGCTTTTGGACACAGTGATTACAACAATGGATTTAGACTAGTGACTGGGAATCCATCCTTCAGATCAATGCCACAATGTCTGTGGCAAAGATCAAAGGATCTAGGTATTTACTAGCACCCATGGACGACCACATATCAAATTAGGCAGTTCTGGATATGCGTATTACTATTGTAAAATTGTCAGAAAAAAATATTTTTTTAATCCACAAATACCAATTGAATGTGTGGTCATTGTTTGTATATTCAGTAATGTAAGTAAAAAAAAAAGAGAGAGCAATGGCAGAAAACACTGAAAAGTTGGGGAATTGAAATCAGAAAAGTGAGTTGAAAAATCAATGCTCAGTAAGAGATGACATAAGGAAAAAAAGAAATCATCTTAAAAGGAAACTTTAATCAATCACCAGTTTTACACGTTGCATGGTACAAATAGAAAAATCATAACAAGGATTACAAATAAACATACAATCATTTGATCAGTAGTTTTAGTCTGGCTGAATTGTAAACAGTTGTCTGTTGATGTTTATAGATGACTGTCTCAATCTATGCTATAATAATAGCCATGTAAATCTATCCATCACATGATTTAACCAGCAATAAAATATGCAGCTTTTTCTTTACTAATAAGACATACAATATTTATTTTGGTAATAATTTAATTTAAACTAAAACTTAAAATCTTACAAGTTGAATTAATAGGTAAAATATTTTTAGGGCAGAGAGTATACAAAAAAATAAAAATAGCACATTGCCCATGATGGTTATGTGGCGAAATGGTTATCATTCTGGACTTTGAATCCAGTTGTTAAAGAAGATAAACAACAACCAGTTGTAAGTAAAGTGAACAGTATATTTATTTGACCGAATGCTGTGTGCGACTGGTCTCTAAGAGAATGTCATCCAGAATGCCCCTTGTGGCCTCCCCTCCTTCTCATGTTCCCCTGGCGGCCTCTCTCAGGTTCAAGAGAAGAGAACCGGTCTTCCAAACTTGTGGGATAGACTGTATTAGATGTTAACACCAGTGATACGAGTTCAAATCCTGGTAGAACCTTTTATCTTCCACAAAGTATTTAAGTAGTAAATATGAAGCCATTGATTAAGTGCACCTTTTTTAATTTTTGACTACTAACCCCCCCTATGAATGTTGACATTGCCAGCCAGTGAGGAGAAGCTGTTAGAATTCATCAACAGCAGCAACAAAGAAGATTGAGTAATGAACAGCAAGAGGTTGTAAGACAACTAAATGCTACTCAACGATGACAAGCTCAGGCTAAATTGAGCCAAGCACAATGTACAGAAATCATACAACAAAATTCTCAACAATATTGTGAAGTTCGAGAGAATTTGTCACATGAAAGAAGAGAGAAGATTTTACAGCAAAATTCTCAACAACATCATGAAGTCTGAGAGAATTTGTCACAGGAAAAAAAAAAGAAAAAGAGCAGAGATTTTAGATCCGAATGCAGATTAGCATGTCAAAATCAATAGAGAAGATCTTTAAATGTGGCCACATAAAACAATATTGATGCTGTGTCCCCCTTCACAGTTGTGGCACCAAGGTAGTATGACATTGATTCTGCAACTCTTTAATATTCATGGGCAAAAAAAACAAAAAAAAAAACAAAAAAAACAAGTAGAAGTCAAGCTCATTCCTACTTTGGAATTTGTTGCAAATCTGATTCAATTGATATCCCTAATATACCAGAACTATCTGAAGATTTCAGTTATGTATCAATGATGCTACTATTTCTAAATATTTCTGAACAAATATTAGATGCTTCAACAGTGCTATGTTAATGTGTAGCATGAATAGGATGATGCCACTATTGCTCGAGAACTTGCAAATTTTAGAATCCATGGTGCTGTATATATAGATTGATGGGTCTTTCTCATTTCTGATAAAATACAGAATAACACTTGAGTATAAAGAAGGAAGCAGTAGGTTTACTCTACCCAAATGATCCATTCAGTAAGCCAGGCATAGATATGAGTACTGTATAGGAATTTCTAATTAGGAAAGAACAGACATTAAATTTAAGGATCCAAAAACTACTACAAAAGTGTTTTATAGAAAATGCAGTGCAAGTTCATTTGATTTTCTAGAATGTATAAGGTCAGATCATAGAGAAATAAACACTGAATCAGTGAAAGGGAGATCGACATTATGAGAAAGAATTAATGACTATGATTTCTGAAATTCTCTTGACGGGACAACAGGTAAAGGAACAAGAAGAAAACACTCTAATGGATCAGATGAATGATTCTGTTCAACATTTATAGGTTACTAAATATTAGAGCTACTTGCGGAAAGCTGAAGATTATGGCTGCGAAAAAAATGAAAGAAGAAAATTAATAAAACCTGTGCAAAAAAAAAAATATATTTATACAAGATATTGATTTTACAAAATCTGTTTGTCTGTTGCCAAAGTAGCATTTTTCATTTCATTGTTTTGAACTGAAATAAGAACAAAGTCAAATTAGATATAATGTTTGAATGTGACTGGCCTAATTATAAGAATTATTTGGATGGTTATTGTTTTTGTTATTACCATAACATTGTATATCTGAAGAAGGCCATATCAGAGATTAGCTGAAACATTGCGGCAACAACAATACAAAAAGAAAGGAAAATTACTTTAACTAAAAACTGTATTGTTTTTCTTCTCTAGCAATGAAGAGATCATTTATTTTTGTGTTTGTTTTGTCTTTTTCCTGTTTTCTTTTTTTTATGATTTACTTTCAAGAATTTTGTATTTTCCATTGTTATTTTCTTGTTTTTGTTTTGATGATCGACATGAAAAGGTTCAGAAAGCATATAGTCATCTAATTGTATACTTTGAAATCAGAATAAATAAATTCTTGTCAGGTACTTTAGAAATGAGGTCAGGAGAAACAAATGATGATTACTTACAGGGGATGTTTTTGTGTGAAACTGAGAGACAAATGCTTCTATGTTTGAATGATGTCATTAATCATCATTTTTCCAGGATGGAGTCTTGCAGACATATTACATTATAGAGTGAAAGAATTGCACACTCTCCCTTCCCCGTCCACTATTGTGATCGTCCACTGATAAAAAGATAATCAAGATCATTAATGAGAGGACAGGATAGAGTGGGGTTGCTATAATTTCCCAAAGGACAAAAATAGGCATCAGTTATTCTCATCAGAATGAGAACCTAGTATACCGACTTTTCTTTGGTTGCAATGAATTACAGAGAAAATATCTCTCACTTATAGAATAACTAGCAGTATAGCTCAGCATTGCTCAGGCGTAATGAAAGCTTCAAAACTAATCCATGGTCCTGGAGCTCAGACTCAGCCTATTGGATAAAAATTGTGGATCTGTATAAAGAACATACAGACAGATAAACAGAGACACACACAAACATCTTGCCTTTTATATATATATATATATATATATATATATATATATATATATATATTATCGATTTTCTACACTATTGTAAGAACTGCAACATTGAAACATCTGAATATCATTTCTTATGTCTTTGTCTATGAGTGTATCAAATTTGATTAAAATCAGACCACTTCTTCTATAACCTGTTTTTTTTTATTATCGATTTTTGATATTTATCAGGGGTACCTTGACACAAAACCTAGCTAAGAACACTCGCAGACACTTATAGTACAACTGTATAAATTTTCAAGAAAATCGGTTCAGCCGTTTCGGAGTCTATAGGTAATGGACACACACACACACAGACAAAGTTCCATTTATAAATAATAGAATAGAATAATAATTGATTAAAGTGTGTACAGCTTTAAATCATCTTCTATAACTATGTCTGGTATATTCAAATTGTTGATCTTTTTGTGAATGCATATTTTGAGTTGGGTCATCTTGGAAGAGAAAATGACTTTTCAGAAATATAACGAAAAGTAGTCTTGGGCAAGAAATGGTTCAGAACCTATGAACAATCTTCATACACCAACAATAAGTATAACATATATAGTATAAATGAGGTTTAAAAGATATTATTTCTGAAAAAGCACAAAGAGAAACTGAAAGAGTTTAAAATAAATGTAAAAATAATTATGAACTGATCATCTGACAAACAAGAGGCCTTTTTTACACTAATCAAAGGCATTTATTATACATGGATTTATTGGGATCAGTTTCCTTTGATGTTTTAGGCTTGATCCCTCCTCCAATGCCTTCTTTTATTCTTGGAATATCAAAAAGGACATTTTATTTGAACCATTCGTTAACCAGTCACATCTGGCATATCTGGTATCCTTTCTATGGAAAGTACGGCTTCTGGACAATATCAGGATGATATTTAGAAGTAATTCAATTTTATGCAAGCAGTTAAACCTTCATCAGATAAAAGACATGACTGAAAATTGTGCGTATAAAATTTGATGCTGGTTTGACAGGAAATGTAAACAAGCTTGGCGGACAGTGAAAAGTAGGAATGTGTAAAGTCAGGTAGGGTTGATTATGTATAGTGAAAAAAAAAAAAGAAGAGAACACACTAATTCTTGTGGAATACAATCAGAATAATAGATATAAAAAGAAAATAACAATGGAAAATAAAATGACTAAAAGAAGTGGTGTAAGAGCCATAATCAAATGATCCAGTCAGTAGGCTGATCAGGAAAGAACAATGTCAGATTAAAGGTGGAATAACAAAAATCCCTACTTGAATGTTTTACGATTTGTGGTCTAATAGATAAAGGCACTTGAAAAAGTGCATTTGAAAGTCAGAAGTTCAAACTTATATTTACAACTGATCAGTTGGTAGGAAGAATGGCAGAATGTTATTATAAGAATGAAGAGAATTCTGAAATTCTCAAAGAAATCTTTGGGACATAATAGAAAAATGAATGGATCAAATAAAGAGTCCTATTCCTCCTTCTTTAGGACACAGTAGCTGAAAATGAAAAAGTTGGAGAAATTAATGTAAAGACATTTTGTATAAGAAGTTCATAAAAACATCCTCTCGTTTAACTTGATGACTGTGTCTAGTAAGTACTTCCAATGACAAACGAATGACTTTTAGGTCTGGAATATGTTCTTTACACTCATTGACTATTTTTATCAAAGACTCAATATTATTACATTTTGGATTGGTTGATTACAAAGAGTAGATGTTTACAAAAAACAAATATTCACAATAGGCAAGTGTTATAAATGAGGGAGGAAACTGACAGGTATCGATTATTGATCGTACTTGGTATAATAGTCACTGACAGATGACAATGATTGCTTTTTTCCATGTGACATTTAGAAACCTGATTTGCTGAGAGACTATCCAGCTCAATATACTTGCTAACACGGGAAAAAAAAGTTTACAGGTCAAAAATAACAGGAGATGACAAACAGAAACAAGCCAATTTGAACAAAAATCAATAAGCATCAAAATCAAATGATTTAATAACAACTTGTTTGCACCAAAAATAATAACTGATTACATAATAACACTTATGAGATATCAGAAAGTTCACAGACCTGTATCCATCTCTTGACAGACTGTAACAGTTTTGAAATCTACAGCAGAGTTGACAGGGTGCTTAGTGCATGTCATCATGAAGGAGTTAATGAAATGATCACCCTGAAAGGTTCATCATTTTGAATCAATATTCAAATAACCTTGAAACAGGTGTCATTTAAAAACTCGGGTTTATACTAAAAATGTTCACTTAAGGTTACACAATAGGAACTTAGTAGCAGGTTCACTGAGCTTCATACAAAATTTGATGCAGGCATGTTTTTCAATTTGACATTCACGGTAAAGATCACAAAAACATTCCAGCACAAATGTTACAAAAACTTGCATCATAAATGCGCATGAGTAGAGAAGAGGAAGCTGAATGGTAGACTGACTCAGTAGACTGGAAACCAATAAACACAAGCTCAAGCCACAATTCTGTATATAACAGTCTGGAAACTTTCCAATATTACCTTCTACATAAAAATTATTGAGAAAATGTCTATATGGATACTTAATCAACTTATCTTAGCCTGGAATTCAAGAAAATGCATTGTATGAAGTTTGTGTGGAACCAGTCTTCCTCAAGGGAAGGACCTGCCTTCTTTGCAAAATCAACATGTAAGATCCTGACTTTTAGATGAGGTCAAATATTGACCTATAATAGTTACAGTAAAAAATATACAATTACTTTAGCTACCAAACTGACTACACTGTATGTGATGTCAATATGCAACAACATTTTAGTTACTAGTGTTACGAAAAGAAAGAAATACAAAACAGGTTCAGTTTCTTTCTGTTCTCCAGAAAAATAGCTCCCAGGTCTGACGTATCTGTGAAGCATATGTTTACTGCAAGACTGTAGATTAACAGATTCAATATTAACAATAAAAACTAAGTTTTTAAGAGAAAAAATGAAAATATAACAAAAAAATTACATTACAGTAAAGTAGTGATATCAACATACAAATCTCAATAAAACACAATTTAAATCAGTTTATTAGTCCTGAGTTACTAGAGCTCAATTGAGGCAAAAAAAATGTGCACAGTGACTAAAACACCAAAGTTATAGAATATATAATAATTAAAGGCTAATTAAATTTAAACCTAACAAGCAAATTTGCCTATAAAAGGATGGCTGATAGGACTTATATCTAATGTAATTTAACATTTCGAAACCTACAAATTAAATTCCACATTAGCCTTCCGAATACTGAGAAAATGACATGATTAAAAGATTGGGCACGATTGACAAACAATTTGTGTTAACACATCTATATAAACTATCCAATTTGGCCGTGTGTATATTGGCTAGTACACACTGATTGAGCGTTGCTTCCAAATTTGTATCTACATAGCATAAACATTGACATTTGAATTGATAAATTACTAAACTGATGTGATGGGGAGGTAAAACATTATTTTCAGGTCAATCTCAGCATTGACTGAGCAATGAAGATGATATATGGATTGGCAGGCAGATAACAACCCCCCTCCACACACACACACACACACACACACACATCTGTCCAAGTCTAAGATAAAGTAGGTTTGCCAAATTTTCTAACTATAGCCATTGCATCCTGGCATATACTTGCCATATAACGAGGATTTCCTGAAAAAGAACTTGGCAATATACATCTATGATCTGTACAATCAGTATCACCTGCAAGTATAGCATCTCCTAAGCCATTTTATAAATCTCCTCTCAAGGTTGTTTGATTGTTACAAACATATCATAGACGGCTTGATTGTATTTTGGCAAATTGATCTACACAGTAATGCTGAAATAAATGCTGACCTAATTGCAATGTATTTGTAGATCCTGCTCTTTTCATGATGCAATAATGGTACTTGCATCTTGAATCTATGGTATACACAAATAGACAAGACATTTCTGGAAGACAATCGACTTGGGTTTAAAAAATGATAGCATTTTTCCAATAACACGGGAGAAAGTAGAAATAATAAAAATGAAATTACAAATAGAAAAGAAAGTTTTGACTATTAAGAATCTAATGTGGCTGGAATGACATCGTCTTCCTCTGATACAGGTTTATAGGCCTTTCTTTCATTCTCAACTTTTCACCTTCTCACTTTATATAAATATATTTTCCTTTTACTTTCTTGAATCTATTTTTTTTTTCTAACTTTTTCATTTTTTCCCTCACACTATCTTTTAACCCTCCTCTTCCTCTCCTTTGCTTAACATCTTTGTCCTTTTCACTTAATATTACTATGTATGTTTCTTAGGCATAAGGCACAGGGAACAAACACAGATGCTATACTGATACTACATATCTTCCATACTTAAGCAATATATACTAGTATATGATCCGTAAATAAGGAAAACCTGATGCTATATTTAGAACTATTGTGTAATGAATACACGAAAGATTAATTTGACAATACATTTAAATATTTTTATTTATGTACATACTTTACATAATCATAAATAAAAAAAAGTAAATAAAATATTAAGCAAATCTTTACTTTTCACATAGGCTGTATTTCTACTTTTTATATATCAACTAGCAGTATAGCCCGGTGTTGCTCGGGTGTAATGAAAGCTTTAAAACTTATCCATGGTCCTGGAGCTCAGACTCTTTGGATGTTGGCACAAAAGACTAAAATTTTTTTATATATACTAGCAGTATAGCCCGCCGTTGCTCGGGTGAAATGAAAGCTTTAAAACTAATCCATGGTCCTGGAGCTCAGACTCAGCCTAAAGAATATTTGTGTGAAGTTTGGTGAGAATCAGATAAAAATTGTGGATTTGTATAAAGAACATACAGACAGATAAACAGACACACACGCAAGCATCTTGCCTTTTATTTATATATATAATCGATTTTCTGCACTATTGTAAGAACTGCAACCTTGAAACTTCTGAATATCGTTTCTTATGTCTTTGTCTATGAGTGTATCAAATTTGATTAAAATTGAACCACTCCTATAACCTGATTTTTTCGATTATCAATTTTTTGATATTTATCGGGAGTACCTCGACACAAAATCTAGCTAAGAATATTCGCAGACGCTTATAGTACAACTGTGTAAATTTTCAAGAAAATCGGTTCAGCCGTTTCGGAGTCTATAGATAATGGACACACACAGATACATAGACAAAGTTCCATTTATAAATAAGTTTAGATATTTACACTATTTCCATGTAGATAACATTTTGTGTAAGTGTTCTTACATTTTCAATATGACATCTACTTGGTCCTGATTTGATAAATTCTTTTTAATCAGCAAATATTTTAAGATTTACTGGATCCCCAACTCTACTAAGAGTAGATATATAACTGGTCATGAATAAATTTGCGTACAGGCATGTAGATGTCACACTTAGAAAGGCTCTGTCCTTGACTTTTGTTTATAGACATGGCAAAAGCAGGTCTCCCTGGAAATTTGAGTCTTTCCAAAGTAAATAAAAAAATCAGTATCAGGTGGTTGCAGAATAATGTGGGAATCAAAAGTGTGCGCATTGCATCGACACCAGTTATTTTACATGCAGTGATCAGTGCGTTGTGGTGCAGTGGATATCGACTCGGAACAACAAATCGGGGAGCCAAGTTCAAATTCCAGTTAAATTCCTAGCATTCACTTATGCACAAATACTCTTGGGAAAGCTATTAATCCATCTCTTTCCCCTCTAGCTATGAATCAAATAACAGGACAGATTGGGTTCTATAGCCTTGGTTGGCAACCAGTCTACTGCAGAAAGCAATGGCAACCTACTGCGGGATAATCTTCTGCCCAGTCAGCCATGTCTCTTTTGAGACATGATCTCCCAAAACGTGTACCACGTATGGCACTTAACTGACTGACTGACTGATCATATTATCTGACACCAACAACACTATAATGCACACATTGCAGTGCCAATTTCTCTTATGTAAGTTTCCTAGCAACATCATAGGAACATCCTTTTTTAAGCTGATAGTGTGAGGTGGCATGTCACTTATATCAATAGATTTTGGAAATTCAGGAGGACAGAGTGCAGATTGTAGATCATCTGTTATGGAATCAATACTCCTCAGAGTATATGTCTAACCTAAAAGTTTCCAGATTATCTAGATTGTCAACGTTTTCTTTCTTTGTAGTTAATACTGCTTGTGATGGTAACCATTTGTAATTGTTAAAATTTGCCTCTAAACCTTCATAGACATGTTTGATCATATCCTCCATACTGTTGACTTGAAAGTGATGAGGAATCTCAATTACATCATGTCTTTGAACATTGGGGATTCTTCCTTCACCAACTTGCAATAACCAAACAGAATGAAATGCAAGTTGAGCTTGAGACTTAGTATCATTACTGCTGAGACCGTTTTGCACTTTCATATTCCTGGTGAATTCCTAATTCATGCCAAATTACTGCTTTTCTTCAAACATGCTTCAATTAGGGAAGATTTTTGTGCTCTTTAAACCAAGGGAAGAATTTGACAGAAATCTCCACTTAAAATGATCAATTTACCACCAAAGATAAAGTTTTCATTCATTACATCCTTAAGTGTTTGATTCGATGTATCACATAGATAACGATAACACATGAGTGCTTCTTCCCATACAATTAAGTGTGCATCATGAAGCAAATGGCCAGTGACATCAAGAGGAAATATTTTGCATGTTGAATTACAGTTTATTGGTAACAGGAGCTTGAACTGAAAGTGAGCAGTGTGACTTAGCTTCAATAGTGTGTTATGGATATAAGCCAACAATAAATACCCACCCTCTTCCCATATCACACACATGCTAGCAACAGACACACACCCACCTCCGATATCATACATAAGCCATATACGCGTAGGCAAAAACAGCAGAAGCAGCAGACAAAAGAAGCGAAGTGATTGGCTAAGGATAACCAATCAGCAAATTTTAGCACCAAAATACACAGACCACAAGGTGGACTAAGAAAAAAGGTCAGTAGCCAGCTGAATCCCGACAGGTTAAGTCAGACTAATTGCAACTAAAAAATTAGACAAGACCACGCATTCCCTGAGGCAGGAAACAAGTCACATTATTCAGTTGCCGAGAATGTAAGAAAGATAGTCTATTGCAGAATATAGCCGTTGCACTCAAGGATCTCTGAAGAAAGAAGAAAGCTTGGTACCAAAGAAATATAATTCCCAACCATCAGAGAAAAGGAAGACGAAGACTGAAGCTGTTCATTAAAGCATTTTAGCATTAGCCTACAAACACCACAAAAGTATTACATACGTGCAAACACCTTTACAAATGTTGAAATAGAATATGATCTATATGTCTTTGTTGGTTTGTTCCGTTCGCCACTCAACGTCTTATCAGGAATTAAGACCAATATCATATTTATCCACCCCTTCCCATATTTGTTATTCACCCCACTTTTCTTTGTTCATTAAATTGTTATATTTTATGCTTGGTGTTTTTTTTTACTCATTCATGGTCAACGGTCGGTAGAATGTGTTAATGAATGGGGATCCAGAAATATTATTTTATTTTTTTTATCTTTGTCTATTCCGCCAACAAGCTTTCAATGTAAGGGAGAGAACCCTAGCACTTTAGTGAAATATTAAAGTTCAATAATAAAAGATTTGTCGTTGTGGAATATTTGATCCATACTAAGTAGGGATCTATGACAAGTGTCACAGCATTGCTCAATGATGCTGTCACAATAATTAGTTGGTTGTCTTTGTAGATGTATAACAATAATTAGTTGGTTGTCTTTGTAGATGTATAACAATAATTAGTTGGTTGTCTTTGTAGATGTATAACAATAATTAGTTGGTTGTCTTTGTAGATGTATAACAATAATTAGTTGGTTGTCTTTGTAGATGTATAACAATAATATATTAAGAAGTAAGTCTTACCAGTGCTACCAGGTGAATAAATATCAAACCACTTTCATTTTTTATCAATTTTCTGTTGAATTTTTTACAAAAATGATTCTCTGGTCATTATTTAGCATATGGATGTTTGCAATCCATAATTTTTTGGTATTCGGATCTATCTCATCTTCTTTAAGTAGAACATTATTCATTGAGGTCCCACACACCCACAGACATTTGCCCAAGTCTAAAATAAAGTAGGTTTGCCAAATTTTCTAACTATGGCCATTGCATCCTGGTAGTGTTTTGCCATTTATCGAAGGAATTCCTGTAAATTAACTTGGCTATATATATATATATATATATATATATATATGCAAGTATAGCATTAATTTATAAATCTGCTCTTAAGGTTGCTTGATTGTTATGAACATATCATCGACAGCTTGATTGTACTTTGCCAAAATGATCTACGCAGTATTGCTGAAGTAAATACTGACCTAATTGCAATATATTTGTAGATCATATTTTTTTCATGATGCTGTAACAATAAAATTGAACTACGGAAATTTGACGGTTGACATTTTGATTCATTAATCCAAAGTGCCACCAATCTAGGCCAGATAGAAAAAAAAAATACAGGTACATAATTGGGTCATATGATTGATGCAAGTCACTTAATATTTGTCAACAATCTTGATTTTTCCTAGCTCTGAATTTTGTTACAACCATTTGTTTTGAACAATTGTTTTCCTCATTGTTGTGACCTAAAAGGTTACTGAATAAGTAATAACCAAAACTGAGGTTGGAAACAAAAAATATTTATAACATCATCAAATACAAGACTTGTAAGTTGTATGAAGTAGATAATCACTGCTAGTAGAGAATTGCTAGATAATAAGAAACACCAAACTCTCAATAGGGTCCGTATTATATAGGAATTGGGATACACCCATTACTGTCAATAGTCACTTACATAACAACCCTTTTTTTTTTAGATTTACTTTGCAAAGAGTCAGTTTTTTTGCCTTTTAGGGCTGATGTCAATCCTTTCCGTAACCCTTCTTTTTCTCTTATTACACTTTTTCCGAACTTATACTTCAGATGCTTTCTGAGGGATGGACACCTCAAATGTATCAAAAAGAACGTCCATAGGTTCGACCTTGTCTGGAGTATTGTTCTCATCCCTTGTATATCTACTTTTGATTTGATTAAAGTGCCTTTTTTGCACTATTTCTGGTTCTTTGACCTGATATACCATCTTTCCGATTCTTCTGACAATAGTTCCGACTTTCCAATGTGTTTTATTTGTTTGATATATCTGGTAAAAAAAACCTTTTGTTCGATTTTATAAAAATTCTTTTCAACTTTTTACACCATATGAACATATTTTTTTCTTATTAGTTTGTCAAATATGGATTGTGTTTTATGAGCAAACAATTTCCACTCGTGTCATGGCTAAAGGTGCATTTATATTTGGTGTAAACACCTGCAAAAATTGACGTAATGCTGCATCTGTGGATCCACAGTTTTGCCAATATTTTGTTTGTGGAATGTTTAGTTGTGTTCAGCCAAAACCTTTGTTCCAAAAATGTTGTATTGATGATCTTTTTCTTGAAGTTGGCCAAAATCATTGCCACCAAAACTTCATCGCGTACCTCATGTGTAGTGAATGAGTAATGGTACCTTTATCACTACAAAAACAAATCCTGAAAAAGTTCCATGCAGAACACTCTGGTATATCCAGAATGAAAAGCATAATAAGATGCTATATATCTTTTGGATTTATTTAGAAATAAAAATTTATGTTGCATTTATTTTGTTTGTATAATAAAAACCAGAGAATACTCAAAGAATTTTATAAGAATTTCTTTTAATAAGAACGGATATCATAAACTGAAAACACCATATATCATTTGTATCAATATATTCTTAAAGTTTTATTAATATTGTTTAAATATGAATTTCATTGGGGAAACATTCATTTGCAGGACATAAAATATGACCTCGTTAAGTTCTTGTCAATGAGTATAAACTTATTTACCAAATTTTACAGAACTACATTGTGAGTTTCAATTTTTCAAATCAAGAGTCAAAAAACGACTGACATTCCTCTACTCTGTGTATGTGAAAAAGAAAAAAATCCATATAAAACTATGAATTAAATTGGGAAGAGATAAGTAGGGCTAGCTGAAGGTAGAAATAAAGATGTCAATCAACCTGAGTATCTGTAATCTAGTTTGGCCATTAGAATTTTTTAATGAATGTCTTGTCACTCAGTAATTAAAATGTCAGTTGACAGCAGGATTTATAATATACAGGCTGTTAATGAATGAGACAAATAGGAGAGAAAGAGATGAGAGAGAATGTGCTTAATAGAAGTGGGAAGAGAAGGTTAAAGCAGGAAAATGGCTTCTGCTAAGAAAACAAAAATCAATAGTAAATGAAATTCTTTATTTGCTGGTAAAGTGATTGCTAGTAAGGTGATGTGTGAAATATCTGTCAAGACCCCCAATGCAGGCCTGTTAATGATGGATACTTTGATCGATTAATAAACTCATCAATATGCTGAAATTCCCTAAAACCTATAAGTATACAACTAACAAAAAAAAAAAACCCCAAAAAACTATGAGGTACTGCCCAAAATGTTGGGAAATTTGGGCAGCTAAAGCCTAAAATGACATCAAGATAAAAAGACAAAAAATAAAAGAATAGAAAATGAGTTTATTTTTGTTTTTTTTAAATTATTTCCTCATGATTTTTAGTGAATAGAGAAATGTCTGAGAAGAATGGGAAACAGGATCACTTGACAGATGAACATTCTTCTTCTATATGCCATGTTCTTTCAGGATGTTGGTGAACATGGCTCTCCACAATTTCCTGTCCTTTGTATCTCTTAATAAATTTTGTCTGTTTGTTATCTGTCCTAAACTTTGTTCTGCCACTAATTTACTTAAGCTCAAGTAGGTCATGTGTTGTTTTTGTTGGTCACTCTAGCCTTCAATTTGTCCTGTGAGTATCAAATTTTCCAAGTCCTCTTTCCCTAGAAATTTCACCTCTCTTTTTGATGTTAAGTATCAGTGTTCTTTTAACTTTTCTTTTTACTAAAACTTTGTAGCATGTTTAGTTCTCAGCATCCTTCTGCAGAACCAGATTTCTGTTGCTTCACCTTCTCTTCTTCATCTGTGAGGAGACTGTCCAGTATTCACTGCCATAGAGGAGGACTGATATTACATAACAGTTCAGTAAATTTTTCTTTGTCTTTAACAAAATTTTCCTGTTTCTTAATACTAGTCTTACCGTTTGGAAGGTACTTTCACTAGTCCAATGTGTCTTCGTATTTCAGTATTGCACTTTTGTCTTCTGTTAAAACACAACCAGGAATATTTAAATGGTACTTGTTTGATTTATTTATCTTCAATTTGTAACTGTTTCTTTTGCTGAGAGCCATACATTCTGTTTTCTTTCAACTGATCTTTACTTTCTTCTTCTTGCTTCCCTTCATTACATTCTGTAGAGGTTCCTGTAGTTTCCAATTTCTGTTCAAATCAACACTGTCATTTGCATATTTTATGTTAAGATTGTATCCACTAAAAATGAATCTTTTCTATAATTAGTGAATGCATTTTCTATTCATATACAGGCAGTATGCTGGAGGGGGGGTGCAAACAGTTCAAATGTATGAGATTTTTTTGTAGCATTCTATTCCATTTTAAAGAACTTCCAAGAAAAAGAAATAAAATGTTTTTCTACAACATGATTTGGTCCTGTTACATAATGACATACCAAAGAGATCCTTTGTCCATAATATTACTAGTAGTATAGCCCGACATTGCTCGGGTGTAAGGAAAGATTTAAAACTAATCCATGGTCCTGAAGCTCAGACTCTTTGGACGTTGGCATGAAAGACTAAAAAGCGAAACCATAGACTGAAAGAAAATGAATGGATGTAAGTCAAATTTTGATTTCCTGGTATCGATATCAAATAAGTTTTTTTCATTGTAAACTGAATTTTGAAGGTTAAATAAATCCTCTGAGTAAATGGTATCATGGCTGAGACTAAGAACTACAATTATACCTACTTAGAGCCAAACCCAAAGCAAAAACTAAAATAAAAGGGCTGAAAAAATACAGACATACAGGCAGATAAACAGACACACACACACACAAACATCTTGCCTTTTATATATATATATATATATATATTATTGAGTTTCTGCACTATTGTAAGAACTGCAACCTTGAAACTTCTGAATATCGTTTCTTATGCCCTTGTCTATAAGTGTATCAAATTTGATTAAAATCGAACCACTCCTTCTATCACCCGATTTATTTGATTATCAATTTTTGATATTTATTGGGGGTACTTCGACACAAAACCTAGCTAAAAACACTTGCAGATGCTTATAGTACAACTGTGTAAATTTTCAAGGAACTCGGTTCAGCCGTTTTGGAGTCTATAGGTAACGGACACACACACACACAAAGTTCCATTCATAAATAAGATAATTCTTGTTCCTTCATTAGTTTGAAAGTTACTTAGCCCACACATTATGCTATGCCATTACCACATATAAATAATAGACTATTCTGTTTTGATTGCAACAAAAGAAGAAAAAAAAAAAATATATATATATATATATATATATATATATATATATATACATAAAGAATCACAAGATAGCCAAAACCTATCGCGGTTTCACACAACGGCTCGTCAGAATATATATATATATATATACACACATATCTATATCTATCAGAATATGTATATATATATATATATACACATATCTATATCTATCAGAATATATATATATATATATATATATATATATATATACATACACATATCTATCAGAGATGCTGTTTGGTTTCATTTAGAAAAAGAAAGGAATGATAGAGGTATAATCCCACCAGTTCGATCTTGGGTTAAAACCTGGTCAGTAGTAACCAAATATAACCCTCACTACATGGTGCCTATAAAAGATGATGTAATCACAGATAGTGATCCAGTCCTCAGGATCTTACGAAATTTTAACCACACCCTGTGTTAGGCAATACCGTTGATGGCTACTTCAATCTGCCCACATTGTGTTACTGATTTCAGAACAGTGAAAGATCAAATGTTGTTGGTAATTGAAGTGCTGGATCCAGCCATGGTAGAAGTTATACCAAGGAAGGAAATATCCTCACAAATCAAAAAACAAAAAACAAAATGGAATTGTTGGGTTAATCTTCAATTGGTTTATATAGTTCTTGGTACAACAGAAATTAACCCTTCACACATCAATTTCTATAGTGACACTTGGCATGATCAAAAATTCTAGAGCAGTGTTCAATTTCTTTAGAGTTCAGAGATTTGGTAGGAGCCGATGTGAAGACTGGTGACATTGATATGGGGGATTTGCTGCGCAAGTCCCCGAGTTTCTAAAGTTGTCTGCTTTTATGCATTCCAGCACAAACCTGGCATGGGGTGCTCGACAGTTCAGAGGATTCAGTGATCCCCCAGCTCTCTCATTAATCTCTATCGTGTTCTTTGTTGCCATAACATTCCAAATTTGGAGAATTATCCACCTTTCTTGGGAGTTGTCACAGGGATCTCTCCTCCCGTCAACTCTCATCTGTTTTAATTCTACTTCACACCATTACTCTATATGGGCAGTGATAAATTCCCCCTCTTCCTCTTCAGCATTCAACCCCAACCTACTTCCTAGGGAAGGCACAACTGTCTTTGTGACGAATCTAATTTTTAAAGTGTGTGGGTGAAAGGGCAGATTTATATTCTAGTTATTAATTTTAATTCTCTCAATTTTGTGAGGAAGAGATGAAATTATTAGACTGTTGATTTGTTGTTGTTAAATGCTTTTTTTGCTTAATCTCGAATTTTGAAAAAGAATTTGTTTTCAAACTTTTTGTTTAAATTTTGAGTTAGATTTTGTCAGTGAAAATAATGCCCCATCCACCTCTCTTTCTTGGCTAAATACATGTGTTTTCTTAATTCCTTAATGAAGTATAAAAATTATTTCTCATTTCCAGCACCTTATTTTGCCCCAGCATAAATATAAACCATACGTATCTTTTTCTTTGTCAACAATATTTGTTTTCTCAAATTCTCAAGGAAGTGGCAATATTATTTCTTGATCGTTTCATTGCATGCCAGATTCATGATTGATAAAAAATAAAACCTTGGTGCATTGTCCCAATTTGTAAGGGATAGAAAATACAGATGGCTCTCCTCACTTCCTATTAAGTCTTCCATCCTATCCTTCTTCCTTCTAGCCTTTACTATTGACTCTTTATGGCCTCTCCAGCTATAGTTTAACATTAACCACTTCATACAACAGTATCACAAGGAAGGGATAATGCTCTCATATGTTTAATGTCTGCTTCAGTGAAATGGAAAGCCTTACCAATTTTGAATCTTCTTCATTTGTATCTTATAATTTTATAAATAATGACCTGCATTTATACTTATTGTTGTTATTGCAATATTTGGTTAAGCTTAAATATTTAAAAATATAATAGGGAACTTTCCATGGATATTTTAGTTGTGGAAATTGCAATGAGTTTATTCAATCTTTAAATTAAGAATTAAGATTCTTAAATTAAATAAGAAATTAGAATAAGAAAACCATGAAAATTTTCCTGGGTACCGCTTCTTAAAAAGATTCCTAAAGTATTGTACTGAAGTAAGACAAATACTACAATTCTACTAAAATGTCAAAACTCTGCCCAAGAATACCAAATACTTGGATGCCTTACAATCAATATAAGTTGATGGCCATACATTCAAATTGTTTAAATAAAGAGACATGGTAAAAAGGAAAAAGACAATTTAACAAAACAATAAGTTGATTATAAGAATACAAACCAATTAGTGACATTATCAAAATGCTAATTAGAACCAAAATGAAATGTTATTTCTGACATTATCTCAACAGAGCAAATCACTATTCATGATTTTGACTTGTCAGAGAAACTTAGTCTTTATACTTTTGAAAGTCTCTTCTAATTAACAATAAAGAAGGACAAGACAATTATTTCCATTTGATTGGTTTAGAAATACAAGGAAGAACAGACATTAAAACGTTTTTTTAATTTCTGAAATGTCATTCCTCTTAATTTGTTATTAGTTTTTCTTTCATCTTATTTTGTTGCTTTTAATCACAAAGACTGCGACATTTTTACTGTAAGAATAAAAAAATAACAGTTAATCAAGCAAGCAGAAATGAGTTTGATTATTAATTTTCACAAGATTTTATTTATTTTTATTATCATAACACTCAAGTTTTCTATTTATATTCAATAACTATTAAGCAGCAAAAATTAGCCTCTGACAGGATTTAAACTTGCATCCCATATATTTAACAAACTCTCTGACTTGAACAGTTTTTAACATTAGCATTCTCACATAAATCTATTTTGGAAATCTCTTAGAAACCTAAAAGGATTTGTTAGTATTTATTAATAACTAGCAGTATAACCCGACGTTGCTCGGGTGTAATGAAAGCTTTAAAACTAATCCATGGTCCTGGAGCTCAGACTCAGCCTAAAGAATATTTGTGTGAAGTTTGGTGAGAATGGGATAAAAATTGTGGATTTGTATAAAGGACATACAGACAGATAAACAGACACACATGCAAGCATTTTATATATATATTATCAATTTTCTGCACTATTGTAAGAACTGCAACCTTGAAACTTCTGAATATCGTTTCTTATGTCTGTCTATAAGTGTATCAAATTTGATTAAAATCGAACCACTCCTTTTATAACCCGATTTTTTCGATTATCGATATTTATCGGGGATATCTCGACACAAAACCTAGCTAAGAACACTCACAGACGCGTATAGTAGAACTGTGTAAATTTTCAAGAAAATCGGTTCAGCCGTTTGGGAGTCTATAGGTAACAGATACACACACACAGACACACACAAAGTTCCATTTATAAATAAGTTTAGATAAAAAAAAAGGATCCTTTTTGTCTTCGAGGCATTATTAGGAAGGCTTATTGGTTCAGTTATCATGTCAGACTCATTATTCTGTCAGAACATTTCAAGTTACATCTTCAAATATCATTCAACAATATAATAAGAATCATACAGTTGACTAAGATTTTGTCTGCATACTAGTATATTAAGCTAATCAATAAAAAAAGTGCCTTTTCCAAAGATATTTGTTGATACAGTTGGTTAACAGAGTGAAAAAATAAAATTAGTGAATTGAATTCAAACTGGCTGAAGACAAAAGTTGATGTTCACTGAGCGCCAATGCAAAGGCAGGAATCAATCTCTTCTTGTTACAATAGACTTGGTTCTTTAACTTTGGTTGTTAAACAGTCCAGCCAACTCTGATTCTAAACTTGGACGTGGAACTAGCAATGATTGAAGAGGATAAAAAGTGTGACACAGAGAGAATCCTGATTATCTAATGTATCCAAACCTAATTTTAAGACATTTTCTTTTAGTTCCAAAAATGGATTCAGCATTATCATTGAAAATCTTTATTGCTTGTTAAAAAGTAATTACAAGCTGTGGCATCAAATCAGGTGCTCATAATTGTTTTTTAATTAAGGAAACATTAATTTATTATAAAAATTCAACTTAGAACTTTCATGTTTTTATTCCACAGAAGTAACCCAAAAATTTATTATTTGTTGTAATATATGCAAAATAAAATAAAATATTTTAAGCACATCTTATGAATAATTATGCCTTTACATTTAGCTTTTTCTTCAATAACTTAAAAATTAAATTATCATGATTAACATTATAAGAGTTATCAGCATGAAAATGACAAGCAGAGACCAAAATTCCAGCTTAGTTGCATTCATTTTCACACAAATGCTCTTGGAAAAGGCTTGAATATCATTTTGCTTAAGTTAAATGAAATTGTAGCTTTGGGTGAATATAAGTGAAGGAGGAGGAGGACTATTCTGATTTTCCAAACCCTGCTGAGGAGCAATGAAAAATTACTATCTTCCCCAAAAAGTCATTGTAATTTACAGTTAATAAAAAAAAATGGAATCTGTGAAGAATCATAGCCTTCTATGTTGTGAAGGGTCATGTCGATAAAAGAAATCTACTTTGACTAGTATGATCATCTTGATTGCTACAGTCATGACATTTGTCTGTTGCATTTTCCAACCGACTCTGGGTGCTTATTATATTTGCTAAGCTTATAAGAATTTCAAGCTAAACCCTTAATTCAATCCATGGAAGCAGATTGTTCTCAATCAGCTCTACATGCAAGAAGATACCTCATTTCAGTTAATATTCTGACTAATTAATTTCTTATTGGGAGATTGCATTTACTCTTTCTACATTTTTATTTTTTAATGCTAATTTTAACTTTATGCACAACAGAATTTAATATTGAATATGTTGTGGAGTAGTTTTCGCACTGAAGGTTACAATCGTGCTATGTTGGTTGCTAATCGACTTAATGTACCCAAAATGTTAGGAACTTGGTAATCTTCCACTAAAAGCTGACTCCTTAGTATTTGGCTAACTGCCGACTAATATCAACTGCCTAGTAGTTCTACTGAACTCCAATAGATGTCTAAAGAGCTCCCAAGTATTTCCCGTTAACTCTTATTAATACAGAAGAGAGATTCCATT
Organism: Ascarosepion bandense; assembly: GCA_037127315.1. Classification (NCBI taxonomy): domain Eukaryota; kingdom Metazoa; phylum Mollusca; class Cephalopoda; order Sepiida; family Sepiidae; genus Ascarosepion; species Ascarosepion bandense. Next base: position 777,415 of record JBBBDQ010001154.1, read on the forward strand.
ATCTGAGGAATAGGTATGTCTTACCATAAGAGAATATCAATTAAAGTCATGAGTAATCAATAAGTTCTCAAACAATAAACATACATTCTATGCATTCCAGAAATTTTATGACATATGCAATAATTTATACATCTTAATTAAATCTATTACTTATTTTTTCACCTGTATTCAAAATGTTTACCTATTATCATATAAGCATTCATTTTCAGAAATACAATATTTCCATTTATTTAACATTCCAAAATTTGGGATTAAAGGCTTGAAAAATAGCAGAGATTTTATTCATGTACATTCAACATCGATGTTCAGAAAAATAGAAATCCAAAAGTTGCAGGTTAGAAATCTGAAGTTGCTTACAGAAACTAGTAAAAACTGCATTTTTCTAATTGGATCATTTTAAGAAGTCCAACTAAAAAGTTAAATAACTGTTACATAACAGTATAGACAACACCAAGATGCACACAACATGCACCTAACACAACAGCAAAGGTCACATACACATGCAATCAGTAACAATAACCACACACACACTTCTTCCTCCCTTATAACAAACCGCTAACCAGGCTAAAGCACACATAAAACACACACACAGATAAATAAAATAAGGTAGATTTAATTACAATACTACACATAGCCTATACACACAGAAAAAAATAGTTACAATAACCACGCAAACACATTTTCTCCCCCCTCCCCGGGTTGTAGTAGCAGAGAGGTGCTCACAACAAACCAACACACACACAGATATATATACAAAATAAAGTAGATTTAATTACAGCACACACAACGAGCAAACACCACCAGATAAATCAGACAGATAAGACAACAGCAATGTAATTGATATTCTTTGACCCGGTCAAAGTCACATCAACTCCCAGATCCTACGAACTGATTCCATCGGACCAATAAAACCCCAACTTGAATACACACACATACACACTCACTCACACACACACATACACACACACACACACCATTAGACCATAAAAAACCCCAACTAGAACACACACACACACACACATACACGCACAGCAGCAGTGGATAAAGCCAGCCATTCATAGATGAGCCGCTAAGAAGCAAGACATTCTGAGGATTTCTCTGCCATTCTGATGATGAGATTATAGTCTCGAAATATCAATGTAATAATAGGTCATACAAACACCTCCCGACCCTTCCTGCATTTCATTCAACGCATTGTGACAGCCTTCAAGACATAACACATATAAAAAGTTAAAATTAAAACCTGAAGCTGCTTACAGAAACTGGTTAAAACTGTATTTTTCTAATTGGATTATTGTAAGAAGTCCAAGTAAAAAGTTAAAATTGGTTTTCCAAAATAAATTCTATGGCAAAAGGACCATCAGATTTATTATGTTGATGAATTCTTGTTTCCTCGTTGACCAATATGTCTAATTATTATCTCTTTAGCTGCATTTTATATTCACACCAGTTATATTTAGGGTATTGTTGTAAGTTTGAATGGTAAACGTTAAATGCTTTGGCAATCAATCCTCATCATCATCTTTGTGTTGCATTTTTTCAGGATGTAGATGATCATGGCCTTCCACATCTTCCCTTTCCCTGGTGGCTCTTAGCATGCTTTCTTCTGTTATCCCATTCAAACCTCACTCTGCCATCCACTTGCTTAGATCTGTCAAATATGTTACACACTGCTTTCCCCTGTCTCTCTTTACCTCTATCTAACCTGTGAGTAGCAGATTCTCCAATCCCTCTTTCCTCATTGCATGTCCCCGGAACCTTAGCTGTCTTTTAGTAATGTTCAATATTAGTTTCCTTTTTGTTTCCATCCTTTCCAAAACCTCATCTTTGCTCATATGTTCAGCCCGTGGTATCCACAACATCCTACTGTAGAACCACATCTCAGCTGCTTCAAGTTTCTCTTTCATCTTTGATGAGATTATCCAGCATTCAATACCATATTGAAGAATTGACATCACACAGCAATCCAGTACTCTCTTCTTTGTTTCCAGAGAAATTTTTCCTGTCGCTCAATTACTCTACTCAGCTTCTGAAATGCATCTTTGGCTATGCCGATTGGCCTTTGAAGCTCTGTGTCACACGTTAAACTTCTCGGGTATTTAAACTTTTGCACCAGCTTGATCGTACTATCTTCGAAACTTAAGTTAACATTTTGGGCTCCTCTTTTTGCTGATGACAAAGCATTCGGTTTACTTGTTTATTTGAGGGCCTTTCTTTCTGTTTTCTTCAGCTAACTTCTGTAGGAGGTCTTGTAATTTACTTTCCATGTCTGCTATCAGCACTGTATCATCTGTGTAACTTATATTGTTCAAATTGTGGCCACTCATGACGAATCTTGGCCTGACTTCTAGAGCCCTGAGAATAGTCTCGCTGTACAAGTTGAATAGATCTAGTGAAAAGACACATTCTTGTGTTATGTCCCTTTTCTATATTTGTATATGCAGGCAGTTTGCTGCCAGAAGAGGTTCTTGATTACTCTAATGTCTTCCCCAAATATATCGAGGTTGCTGAATATTGCGCACTAAATTCTTTCAGAACATCTTGATACCAAACTCACCTCAAATGTTATGGTTGTTAAAATATGACTAGAAAATTTTGAAGGATTTTTAATTCTTACTGAAATCCCTCGAGATGCTTCTGAGTCTTTTCAGTTAAAGATAAAACACTGCACAAATAAAACATTTCTTGTACCTTTTAGGCAGCACCTACCTAGAGCACGAATGGAGTAGAATTAGGGGTACATTCTGACACCTGTAGAGAGGTTTATTTTCCATCATAAGGGAAGAACAAAATGGCTTATTTGAAACAGAAATCACGATTTTGAAATGAAATTTCTTTTTTAATATTTGTCAGTTGCCATTTTAATTGCTTACCATGTTTGCTTCTCTCATCAGACAAACATCAAAGAATAAATTTGGTAATGGTTTTACATCCTTCTTAATGGCTATCTTCCTACAGTCGACAAAACTATTTAGGAATCAAGTTTTATGAAGTTGGCTTAATTTGCCTTTCCCGGTCACCACCCCCCGAACTGACCTTGAAGGATAAATTTGGTATTTTTTTTATTTATTCCCCTTACCTACTGCATCCTTACACTTGTGGTACTATTTTGTTGCTGATAATTAATAATAAGTTTTATTAATTGAATATAAGTATAGGGAGAGGTATACTGATAGACTTCTCATATAAAGAGAGATTTATATATATATATATATATATATATATATACATACATATATACATACATACACACATTCACAGAGCTTGAAAATTATGAAAACCAGTCAGATGTCTGCCAGGAACAATATCTAATTTAGATGTTGACAATTGGCCAATAAAAAATAAACATAAAAATTCTAAGTGCCAGTTAATAGGTGAAAATGTTACTCAACAAAAAATCAGGTGTTTGGTATCTGAAGCCATACAAAGGGAAAAATATTCAAACTGATAAATTTGTTTTAGTAAAAACAAATTGTGATTGTTGAATGATTTGCTCTGAGAAAGGCAATTCAATGAATCCAAATTTCGGATCAAAGGAAAAGTGCGTATCAATGATAGTTATTTTTTTAAGAAAGCAATACAGAGAAAGTGGGAGGAACTGCCTGCATCCACCAAAGGAGATATAGGCATAGGCAGCCCATTGAGAAAGAAAGGAAGAGTTGTGGAAGGAGCATTGCCTGCAAACGTTACCCGAGAGAGAGGGAGACAACCAGGTTTGGAAAACAATATTCCCCCCACCCCAGGACCAAAGACAGCAAAGGTGGGGAAAATACAAATTCCCCAACTACCTCATATCTCCAGACCAGTTTTTGGTTGACACCAATAAAAGCAAATGTGAGAAACAAATTAGGAGACTAGATTTCCATGATTTGGGCTGAGAGAACAGACAGAGATTTCAACATGAAATCATTCAAGTCTGCATGTGACTAACTGTCTAAGTATAACTCTGATATCAGTCTTGAGCAAGACTTACCAAACATTACCAAAATCAACCAAAGAAACTCCTTTATAGATACACTAACCAACCCTTACCAGTTTAACTGAGTGTTATATATGATTTGGGGACAATTTAGATTTACAATCTTGCATGCAAAACATGACTAACAAAATTATTGTATATTATACTTGAGGTAAATTGTGATATTTTTTATACTTCATTCTTCTGAGTATTTATGTATTTTTTTTTTTTATTACTGTACATCTTAATGCTATTCAGACTGACCCGAGGTGGGAATAATGGTGACAAATTTTGACCTGTCTGTGATCAAAGTAATCACAAGATGGGGAAAGAGCATAAGTGAATGCACAAAAATCTGACAGAATCTTATGAATCAGAAATACAACAGCTGAAGCTCTTTGCAACTGGTCATCCAAAATGAGAATTAATGTGTCAAATACTGAATCTGACATTGTAAATCTGGTAGCAGAAAAACAGCTACAATCATTGTAGGAATATCCAAAAACATAACTATTATATAGAAACCTATTCTATATATCAAGACTAGCAGTATCGCCCGGCATTGCTCAGGTGTAATGAAAGCTTTAAAACTAATCCATGGTCCTGGAGCTCAGACTCTTTGGACATTGGCACAGAAGACTAAAAAGCAATAGTTGTTTCCAGTTAAAGCGAAACCATAGACTGAGAGAAAAATGAATGGATGTAAGTCAAATTTTGATTTCCTGCTATCGATATTAAACAAGTTTTTTTCATCGTAAACTGAATTTTGAAGGCTAAATAAGTCCTTTGAGTGAATGGTATCATGGCTGAGACTAGAATTATACCTACTTAGAGCCAAACCCGAAGTAAAAACTAAAATAAAAGGGCTGAAAAAAAAAAATACAGACATACAGACAGATAAACAGACACACACACAAATATCTTGTCTTTTATATATATTATCAATTTTCTGCACTATTGTAAGAACTGCAACTTTGAAACTTCTGAATATTGTTTCTTATGTCTTTGTCTATGAATGTATGAAATTTGATTAAAATTGGACCACTCCTTCTATAACCCGATTTTTTTCGATTATAGATTTTCGATATTTATCGGGAGTACCTCGACACAAAACCTAGCTAAGAACACTCGCAGACGCTTATAGTACAACTGTGTAAATTTTCAAGAAAATCGGTTCAGCCGTTTCGGAGTTTATAGGTAACGGACACACACACAGATACACACACAAAGTTCTATTTATAAATAAGTTTAGATTTAGATTTGTATAAATGTAACACATGTATTGGATGTGTGGGACATGTGATAGATTGTGACAGAAAATGTGAAATTGGAGGGCAGAGTTTGAATGCCATCTAAGTTTCTTACATTCATTTATGTGCAAACACCCTTAAGAAAGGCATGAATCTATCTCCTTTCTCCCAGGTATGTATTAAATAGCAGTATAGACTAGGTTCTATAGCCTTGGTTGGTAACCATTCTAGAGATGGTGACTTAATAAAAGTTGCTCAATCTGCTGCAGGTGAAGAAAACATTTTTTTATATATAAATCTATTGAAAATAATAATAATTTGCAAAAGTAAAACTTTTTTCAGTTGAGAATTACTGCCTAAAACTAAATGCTAAAAAGGCATGAAAAAAAAAAACCTTTTTGTTCAAGAAAATCTGCCAGGTAACAGACATTGTTCATTAATGTACTAACTAAATTATATTCTATTTTCACTGTCAGATACAAAAAGTGGCCCGGTGATTCCTAAGTACATCAAGACGACAGAAAACGGCCCAACACTAACTTTGCAAGACAAACAAAAGCACCTGGTGTGAAATTCTACACTTGGTCAACATGTCAATATATGCTACTTCCTTTTTCTTCCTCACTCTCCAAAGATGCTCCCAATCAACTAACTGGACTTTTTCTCATTGTCCTGAAGAAATGTGCCCCCTGAAATCTCCTCTGTCCTATCCAAACTCTACAATTACTGCCTCTCTGCTTCTTGCTTCCCTGCCTGCTGGAAGTCCTCCTCTGTGATTTCTGTATTTAAGAACACTGGAGAACCCTCAGGCCCCTCCAATTATTGCCCTATCAGCCTCCTACTGATTTTTGGCAAAGTGCTTGAGGCTATTATTTATGTCGAAGTGGTTCAATATTTCACAACCCATGACATCTTCTCCAATAAAGAGCATGGTTTCCATTTCACTAGGTCTACTGCTGATATGTTAATGACCATCACAGTGCATATATACAAGGCTCTTGATAAGAACAATGAAACTTGAGCTTTTGCACTAGATATCTCCAAAGCTTTTAACAGAGTCTAGTATACTGGCCTTCTATGCAAGCTACATTGCTATGGTATAACTGGATGATCGTTTGACCTAATCCAGTCTTTCCTTTCAAATCACGTAATGAAGGTAGTATTGAATGGGCATGCTTCCAGATACTATCATACGAACACAGGAGTTCCTCAAGGCTCTATTCTAGATCCTACACTTTTTCTTCATCAATGATCACCCTGATGTAATCAGATCCCAAGTAGGCATTTATGCTGCCGATACTACAATTTACTCCTGTCTCAATAAGAAATCTGCCAATGTTGACAAAGCAAATTTAGCTGCTGAGCTTGAAAAGGACCTCCAATTTGTGGTGGACTGGGATAAGAAATGGCTCGTAAATTTTAAAGCTTCCAAAACAAAGCTGCTCTCATTTAATCACCATAGACAACAGCTTCTACTCTCCCCGCATCAGCATGAATCAGGCTAGTCTCCCTGAAAGCAAAACACCATGCCTCTTAGGTCTAAATCTATCAGCCGACCTCAAGTGGAATGACTACATTGAATTGATAGCTAAATCTGCTGTTTGAAAGGTTGGTTCCCTTTGTAGGGCTAGGAAGTTTTTCTCATCTAAATCTATCTTACACTACATATGTAAATTTACCATCCACCCATGCATTGAATATGGCTGTCACGTATGGTCAGGTGCCTCTGCTATTCATCTTGGACTTCTTGAAAAAACCCAACAAAGAATCTGTAATGTAATTGATCCCAACCTTGTAGCTCAACTCCAATCACTTTATCACCAACGTAATGTGGTTTTCCTCTGCCTCTTCTACAAATATTTTCATGGCTTCTGCTCTGACAAGCTTAGCTCCCTGGTGCTCCTTCTGCATGAATTTACTCAAACTACTAGACTAGCAACTTGGTCCCAACCTTTTAAAGTGAAACCAATCAAATGTAACCACAATTTCTACTCCTACAGCTTCTTTTCTCGCACTTCCCGCCTGTGGAATTCCCTTCCGTATACTTGCTTTCCTGACAGTTACAATCTCCAAGAATTTAAATGCAAAGTCAACTACCATTTCTTATTTTCTTGACTCATCCTTTCCATGACAACCCCTGTATCATGTTGTTCTTCCTTTACACTCCTCTCTCAGGCATCCCTCTTCACACCTGTATTCTCATCCTGTACTTACTTATTCTCTGACTCCTCTGTAACTTGTTCCTCTTTCTCATCTCTTCAGTAACACCTGCGCACCAGTGGCAGTTCAGCCTTGCTTGGGGTGAAATGATTAGAAAAAAAATCTCAGAGTCGGTAATGTATGTCTCCTCATTCTCAGGTAGAGTCTGACATATCAGATGTTTTCTGTTTCTCCTTCTTATGTTTCTTAAATCGAACTTTCATAGAACAACTGAAAATTTGTTAGCCTTATCAAGAAAGAATCCAGGGAATAAAATTTTAGCCATTGGGTTAGATTTTTGAAAGTGAATTATGGTGAAAACTTTTCAGCACCTCCTTGTATATCTTGCCACATACACCAGTATGTTATCAATGCAGTTTTATTTTCTTTCATAGAAAACAGCTGTTATATGCTGCACTTTTTTCCTGTGCCACGTCCCTTCAGAACACGAACAATTATGGCTCTCTGCAACTTCCTTTTTCATATAAGTAACTTTGTATTTTGTTGCTACATGTAACTTTTGACCAATTACATTCAATTTTTGCCTTTGTTCTGTCATCCAGTCACACAAACTCATTAAGCTGTTTACTTCTGCAATATAACCCATTTTAAATTCTCTTACTCCTCTTTCCTTAAAATATCGCCCAAGACTCTTCTTCATCTGTGAAGTGTTTTTTTGCTGTTCACTGCTATATAGTATTACATAACAGTTCTGCATTCTTTTCTTTGTTTCTAAGTACATTTTCCTATTTCTTAATACTTTGCTTGGTGTTTGGAAAACATGTTTTACTATTTCCAGGTGACTTCAGATTTCTGCATGACATTTACCATTGTCTGATACTACATTACGAAGATAAATTTCAGTGCCTGCTTGGTTTAGAGGTTCCCAGTATATAACTTATACCTTAGACTGTTTCTTGCTGGAAACAATACATTCTATCTTCTTGAAGTTAATAGTTAGTCCTTTATTCCTTTTATAATATGTCAAAAAGTTCTTTCAGTTTTCTGTCTGCCACAATACAGTGTCATCAGAATATCTCATTTTGTTAAGATTATGCCCAATGATAATAATTTTAGATAAGTTTTTGATATCTCTTAAAATCATTTCACTATATAGATTGAATAAATTGGATGAGAAAACTCATTGGGAATTGCTATAATTGTATTAATTTATAAAAACTATCTGAAATTACCAATAATAACCTGGAACTCTTTTAAAAAACTTCTCTGTATACAAGAGAGTTTGTTGTATTTTTATTTTATTTTATTGAAAAATGAATTTTCTTCTTTTAAGGTTTCTTTATACTTTTAATATAACTGTGTAATGATATATCTGCAAGCTATCTGTTGCTCAAAGACATAGAACATTGTCACTATATATCTTGTCAGCCACTCCCAAGTGGGTAAGTACAGAGCTTATGATAATTCCTTAGTTTAATTAAACTTTAAGCTCTTTTTTTTTGTTTAACTGGGAACAATAAAAGACCATACAGGATAATTGATTTAGAAAATGACAAAACCCTAACGAACATTGATGCTGTTTCAGCAGAAGGATTTTGTAATTTCACTCTCATGAATCTTGGCTCTTATATTTATTTTTATTTCATTGATATTTGTTTGTGGTAAAATTTTGTCCTCAATCTAAGATGACCAATCCTTCAGAAAGCAAAAGAGAAGAAAAAAAATCATTCAGCAATGTGACCTTTTCAATAGCACCTGTACTCACTTGTAGAAAGGTTACATTTTAAAGGGCAGACAACTCTACAAGAAGTTTCTGTATTCCTCCAAGAAATATCATCTTAAGCCTCATACTTGATATATCCTAAGATTTCTTTCAGAGTGAGATAGATAGGTTAGCTGAATCTTGTTGAAAGAAATATCTGACCCATGCTTGTTTGTTCAATTTGCATGAATCTTATAATTAAAAGACAGAAATCTACCTTCTCTATGGACTTTGTCCCATTCACTGATAACTTGACATATTGAGCAGAACCACTCTCCCATACCTATTTCAAGGAAGAAAAGTGCACCAAGTAATTTGACCAGGTGACTCAGGTGGCTTTTCAAGGTCTTTCTAGAATGTATCCAGCCATTTTGAATAATTTGAGAACTGGTTGTGTGGCCTTGATGAAATGAGGAGGACCTTATTGTGCACAAACACTCGTACATATATACGTATGTACGCATAAGCTCTTTCCAACAAATTACTATTACGAACATTCTATAACGCTTGATACCCTCAACTTTCTGATTGAACATTAATTTCTACGAATTCTTTTTATTCTATTCTTTTAATAAATTTCTCTTCAAACATACAAAATGTATATTTTATTTTTCCACACATTCCAAACAACCTGCTGACGATAAAAACCTTCTGATAACTCTGGATAAAACTTGTAAGGAGTTTGGTTATGTATGACACAAGGCCAAATGAATAAACCTTAACCATCTCTCTATAGCTTCAGAATAATTAAAAAAAAATCTGATGGCAAAATGTTAATAAACACAAAATTGCCTTTAACTTTGCCTTTTTTGTTAGAGAATTTAAGTGTAAATTTTGTTTCACCACAAACAAATATCAATGAAATAAAAATAAATGAGAGCCAAGATTCATGCGATACAGGATAATTTTCCAATAAAAATAACTTGTGATCCATTTTTAAAACATTTGTATATGAGAATGATAAAAATATTCAAGCAAAGAAGATCTTTCTAGAACAACAACAATTGCTAAAATGAAGAGAGTAGAAAAGTTCAAATAAATGAAAGATAAAAGGTACATACTGTCAATATTAGCAAATAAACTAATAACGAGTTCAAGTAAATGAGATATTACGTTAATCAAATATATTTCTCAGACATCCGGATTTTGCATTTATTTCTAAACAGAAATTGTTACTTTGCTTTCATAATCAAAATCTAACATCTTTCAATACAATTACTATCGATATTCTTTTTCAAAAACATTGAATATTATAAGTTTATTATTATGATCCTAACTTATCTCAGCTTTGGTCACTTTCTTACCAAAGTGATGTGGCTTTCCCCTGTCTTTTTTTGTTTTTTTACAAATATTTTAATGGCAACGACTTTGATGAGATTTTTTATTTTCTCATACCCCAACTGTGTACATTTAAGTGTGCTACTAGATTGGTATCTAGATTCAACCCTTTTACTATTGAAATAGTTAAATATAACCGCCACTTCTACTCGAGCTTCTTTCTTCGCACTTCTCGACTGTGGAACTCCCTTTCATTTACTTGCTTCCCCGATAGCTGCAATTTTCAAAAGTTTAAATGCAATGTCAAATGCCATCTTGAATCCCATTCATTTTTTATCCTTCCTTCAATCCCCATGTATGCAGTCTTTTTTTCTAGCAGTAAGCTCCTGTGAGCACTAGTGGTGGTCCTGCATTGCTTGGGGTGAAATTATTAATAAATAAATAAATAAATGTTGAAACTCACATGATATATTGTGCATTAAATATATGTTGAAAATATTACATACGCCAGTTACTCAATACCTATTTTATTGGGAAACAAAATATGGCACAGGGAACTGTATAGGAGGGGAGTATAAAAACTGTCTGACTATATGAGAGAGAGAGAGAGAGATTGTTTTGTTTAGATAGCTCATATAATAGATTAAAACTGATAAAATGAAGAAGTTCAATTTGAAAAGCTTTCAAAAAGATAGAATCAATGGAAATTACCCAATTTATTATAAAATCCCCAAATAAACAACTGCACAAGCACTTCATAATCCCTCATACTCCAGGAACACAGGTTAGGTTGATTGATTTTACAAGTGCTGTTAGGTTAATATCAATAGCAGTTACTTTTTTAATTTTTAAAAGTTGTCTTTTTTTTTCATGACAAACCTTGTAGAATAAAGATCATAAGGTTACCATTCTATATTAACAACCATCATCAAGAACATATCCCTAATATTTTTTTAATGTTATATACGATTTAAAAATGTTTTCAATTAATAAAAGAATTCAAATATAAAAATACAAACGACATTTATAAAATTGAATAGATGCTTCGACAAGTAGAAATAGCATTTCGAAAAATATTTCCACACTAATTAGAGAAAATAATTCTTGCTATAAAACAATAAAATCATAGTAAATTTTCCTTTAACAGTTTCAGCTGGTCAAGCCAAAATTCTTTCAGTGCTTCCTCATAAAAAGAACAATTAAAATATACTGAAGTTGCAATGCAAAACATGACCATTGTTATGTCTTATTAATGGTCAACACAGTAAAAATACTAAATCCTCAAACTGCAGCTCTATGCAATGAAGGAAGTGACTTTTATGGTTTTTAAAGACTTTTGTTTTAACAATATCAGTTATCTAGTCTGTAAATCTACTTATACTTAAATAGAATAGAATTCAGTAAACATTCAACATTTTGAACTAATAAAGTCATATTTAATTATTATCTAGCACAGGATTGTTAATTATGATGATGATAGCAATTCTTTGAGTTATAAATGTAATGACATTTATGGTTGGGAATCAAGCAGACTTGATGGCACACAAGAGTGAAATGCTTAGTAGATTTCAAACATTGGTATGGCAGAGAGAGTAAGCAAGAAAGAATACTGAAAGAGGAAAGAAAAAGTTTAGAGAAGAGAAAAGCTAAGAAAAAAGAGAATTGAAAGAAAGAGAAAGAGCAAGACACGGATTATAGTGAATCACCATGAATTTCTTTCTTTCTCTTTGTTTATGAAACAAATGCTTAAAAAAAACACTTGATTGAATGTGCGTCTAAAATATTTACTACAACAGAAAAACCTTCCCAAGACAACGCACAATATTAAATCAAAAAAGGAAAAACAAGATAGAAAGACAAGATTTGATGACACTCATACGAAAAGTGAGAAAGGAAGGGATGAGTGAACAAGTTGAGAAATGCAGGTCTGCAAACGTTTGCTTCTCTGGTCGAAATTAACAAAAACAATTAGCCGAGCCATTGTTTATTGGTGCAGAACTCCTTTTGAATAGATGAAATCTTTTAAGTTTATAATTACCTTCTCTTACAGATGGTAATTAATTCAAAAAAGAAATATATATATAACTTCCTGTCTTCATTTTGAGTGGTATTTTTGGCTTGGCACACACTGGATTCTCTCACTTTTAAAATTGAAAGAGAGAAACAGGTAATAAAAAGTGGAAGAACTAAGAGAGAGGAGAAAAGAAGAGACTGGAGACAGAGAGAGAGAGAGAGCAAGAAGAAAGAAGAACTGATAAAAAGAGATAGTGGAGAAGAGAAAAGAATTGACTGAGAAAGAAAGAAAGAAAGAAAGAAAGAAAGAAAGAAAGAAAGAAAGAACTAAAGAGCTAACAAAGAGAGAGAAGGGAAGAAATGTTTAATAAAGAGAAAGGAAGAACTGACTGACAAAGTGATGGTGAGTACTGAGAGAGAGAGAGTAGGAACTGACTGAGGGAGAAAAAAGGTAAATACACAGAGAGAGAGAAGGCAAGAGCTGAACTGAGAGAGAGAGAGAAAAGGAAATAACTGATAGAAAAAAGAGAAAAGAAAACAGAGAGAGAGAGAGAGAGAAAAAGAGAGAGGCAAGGACAGAGAAATAGTAAGAAATGAGAGATAGGGAAAGAAGTGAGAGAGGAAAAGTGATTAAGAAAAAGAGAAGTGACAGAGAGAAAGTAGGAAAGAAAAGGGAAAACCTGAGATAGAGGGGAGGAGGGTTAAAGAGATTGAGAGAACAAGAAGAAAAGAGCTAATTAAAAAAAGCTGTTAACGAGGGATTTTGTTTTTGAAGCATACTGATGAATATGTTATCCACTTGAGGAAGCGTGCCAATCAGTTCGTATTCAATGTTAGACAAGAATAACAAAATAAAAAATAGAGTTGAAGATGATGAAACTGCTTGGTTTCAGAAATTTAGACATTACGTAGAGTAAGAGAAAATTTTTTAATCTTTTTCTTTTGCTCTAACAGAAAATGCAATCTTCATAGAGTTATAGGAATTTAGATTATTGTTTAAAAGATTTAAATAAAATAAAATTCATTTGAAGAGTTATGACTAAAGACAGAAATCTAAAATTCTATCCTTGGTTGTTGACATGATATTTGCATATCTACCACCATTGCCTCTCAGTTATGGCCTCTTTTTTCACTCGTTCTTTAGTGTTGAAATTTCTGAAATCATCTCTCTTTTGGGTTTAAAAACCGGAAGTCAACACCAAGTTTTAACTTTTTCTAGGCAAGTTATTTTTTGTGTTTATTTACACCTGAATCTAATAATACTAATTGATCATAGAGAGGCATATACTCCTGAATTGAAAGAATTCAATATAATGAAAACCAGAAATAGACTTATGAAAGATCAAGAACCTTTTCTGGTTATTCTTTACTTTATTAGTGAGTTTAAAGCAGAAAAAATAAAGAAATTGTTATAATGGAATATCCCGGCACCCTCTATGAACACTGTGGTGGACTAAATCTATCATGAATAAATGAGCAAGAACATTTTCACTAGTGAGTCCTGCTTATGGATTGAGTTGCAATCATTTGTGATCAGGCTCTCTTTTTAAGGTCCCTGCTTCTCAGCAGAGAGGGACCCAAACGAGGCTCCACTAAAGGGTAGAGTCTCATTTGGGGTGGTGAAAAAAAAGAGCCCGACCCAGCCTTAAGCTGAGTCTATGGGATATATTTAGCTGAGCTTAAGAGCTCAGAACCCTCACATTAATTGACCTAGTGTCGCATCCATCTTGGTGGGAAAGTGGGAAATAGCTCTTGCTTACAGATTAGAACCTCGTAGTACTATCCATGTCGGTAATAATTCTCATGCTGAATAAACCTTTTATTCTAGTACACCTGGCTTGGTAAACTTTCAACTGTTACAAGGATGCATTTATTTATAAAAATAATATTAATAATGTCTAAAAAGTTGTAATAAGGGATTCATTTGAGCCCTACTTGTTATTACAAAAATGTTTTAATTCATGAAGTAGTTGTAAAAATAAGGAAATTAGAAAAAGAACATTTGGAAGATGATAGAATGTCCGAGAAAATTTGAGTAAAATCTATAGAATTCTAAAGGATTCTAGAATATGCAAATTAGGTGTTAGCCTCTATAAAAATAGGTTTTGGGAAGAGAGTGGTCAGTTGTTAATAGGATTTGCAGACATTATCAACTCCGGCCCAATTTGTGGATTTGTGCATCCAGCCGAAAGAATCTCTAAGAAAAAGTTGCCGACCAACTAAAACCTGAAAGAGAACCTCATGGAACTATATGGGTAAATAGACATTTTTGACTCTTTCATTATCAAACTAATAATTATTCTTTATATAAACATTTGAGGATTTCCTAAAAGTATAGTGCTTAAACTTTTTCGCTATTTTAACTGAGTAAAGATACTAACCCTTCCCTTCCCTTTCATAATACTTCGCCTACCAATAGTAAACACTAAGTTTCTGTTTTGAATGCAAAAAAAACTGTATATTTGTAAATATTTTTATTTAATGTTTTATTAAATATTTGTTTGTGATTTATCTCTGAGTTTTGGTGAATCAAAATCTTTTTTTCTTTTGTTACACTTAGCACATAACACAACTCAGATTTTAACTTTGTTAAATTGTACCCTTTTCAAGGATACAAAATTTTGGTGACAAATTTAAAACAAGATTTAAACAAGAAGAAATTTGTGAAAAACAACATCAATAACATTGACTTCACATTTTGATCTTCACGGACTCTAATTTGTATATAAAAACAGGAACAGTTATTGTCTAAGGAATAATACTAAAGTAAGAAATTTTTTTTGACATTTTTTTTATTTTATTGAGTTTGACATTTAATGACGTGTCATTTTCTTTTTGTGCATTAATATTTTTCTGGAAAAATATTTTTTATGAGAAAATGAAACAATTGACAGATTTAACAAAGACTTTGCAAGCCAGCTTACAGTTTGAACAACAGCAAATTCAATTAATACAGCAACAAATGTTACAACAACAACAAAAACAGCATCAACAAATATTACAACAAAAAAGAACTGAAAATTCACAAATATTTTTTCAGGAGGAACTTTTACAGCTTTGAAAGCAACAAGTTAAGGAATACGAGATTGTTATGTAAAACTATAATAACTGTATCTATGGAGGAATGAAAACTTAGGTTTTTATTCCTTGAAGGAATATAAAATTCATTATGAGAGTTTAGATATGATCCGGAAAATGATATGACCTTTCCTGTATATTATTGTAGATATGAAACTATTTTTATGAAATGATGCCAAGGATGATCCGACAAGGAGATGGACATCCTACTACAACAAAAACTAGGAACCAAAGAGAATAGCAAATACACAAATCTAATTCTACTGCAAAAAACAGAGGAAATGTCTTTTAGAGAGACAATTAGAATTTTGTCAAACATTTTTGATTAAAGGGAAAATCAATAAAATTGAGGTCCTCACATTTTCAGTAAACAAGGCTGAGTGCTTTGCACGCAGATTCTCCACCAACTCAACATTTGATTCATCTGGGGTAACCATACCTGACTTTCCACCTAGAACTGAGGTTAAACTGAGTAATGTTCACATTACTCCCTTGCTGGTCTCTAATATAATTTCAAAGCTTGACTCCCATAAAGTGAGTGGAGTCAACAGAATCCCAATCAATGTCCTGAAGAAATGTACCCCTGAACTCTACTCTGTTCTCTCTAAACTCTACAACAACTGCCTCTCTGCTTCTTGTATTTAAGAATTCTGGAGATTCCTTGGAACCCTCTAATTTTATCCAGTCTCCTATGGATTTTTTGGCAAAGTGATCAAAACTATTATCAAAGCTGAAGTGGTTCAACATCTCACAGCCCACAGTCTCTTCTCTAACAAACAGTATGGTTTCCACTTCACCAGGTCTACTGCTGATACACTAACAACCATCACTGAGTATATATACCAGGCTCTTGATAAGAGCTGATGTTGCCCTAGGTATTTCTAAAGCATTTGACAGAGTCTGGCATGCTGGTCTTCTACGTAAGCTACAGCGCTATAGTATAAGTAGACGATTGTTTGATCTAATCCAGTTGTTCTTTTCAAATTGCATAATGAAGGTAGTATTGAATGGGCATGCTTCCAGACACTATCATATGAATGTAGGTGTCCCTCAAAGCTCTATCCTAGGTCTTAAGCTCTTTCTGATTTTCATCAACAAACTCCCTGATGTAATTAGAGCCCAAGTAGACATGTGCACTGACAACATCGCCATTTACTCCCGTCTTGCTAAGAAATCCACTGAGGCGAACAAAGTGTAACTCTCTGATGATCTTGAAAAGGACCTCCAATCTGTGGTGGACTGGAGTAAGAAATGACTCGTGAATTTTAATGCTTCCCAAATGAAGCTGCCATTCTTTAACCACCAGTGACAATTGCTCTTAACCACCAATATCATGGATCAGGCTTGTCTCCCTGAAAGCAAAACCCTGTGCCTCATCAGCCTAAGTCTCTCAGTCAACCTCAAGTGGAATGACTCAATTGAATACATAGCTAAATCTGCTGCTAGGAAGGTCGATTAACTGTGTAGGATCAGGAAATTTTTCCCGTCTGAATCTATCCTGCACATATATAAATCTACCATCTGCCATGCATTAAATACTGTTTTTCATGTCAGAGTTCTTGACAAAATCCAAAGGAAGATCTGCAATATAATCAATCCTGACCTGGTAGCTCAGCTCCAGTCACTTTCTCACCAATGTAATGTGGTTTCCCTCTGTTTCTTCAACAAATACTTTCACAGTTTCTGTTCCAATGAGCTTAGCTCCCTGGTGCCCCCTCTGCATGAATTACTTGAGCTACTAGACAAGAAACTAGGTCCCACATTTTTTTACAGTGAAACCAATCAAATGTAACCACAACTTCTACTCTACTAGCTTCTTTTCTCGCACTTCCCATCTGTGAAATTCTCCTCCATATACTTGCTTTCCTGACAGCTACAATCTACAAGAATTTAAATGTAATGTCAATTGCCATCTTCTATTTCCTTGAGTTGCATCTTTTCCCTGACAACCTCTGTCTCATGTTCTTTTCCTCGGCCACTCTACTCTCAAGCAGCTCTCTTCACACCAGTGTTCTCATCCTTCTCTTATCCATTCCTTGACACCCCCTGTAACTTGTTCCTCTTTCTTATCGCTCTTCTCTTATGTAACCACCTGTGCACCAGTGGCAGTACTGCCTTGCTTGGGGTGAAATGATTAGAAAATAAAGTTTGTTCCATACATGGTACAAATGCCTGAATATGGGAAAGACAAACAGGATGATTTTGTCACATGTGCCAAACTTGTAAACTCGCAATGCGAATTGTTTAAATTGAGCGAGTTATCAATTGACATGTTGAAATGTCTGATATTTGTACAAGGATTGATAGCCTCAAAAGATAAAGAAATTAGATCCTGTGCGTGAACAATGACTGAGCAGGAGCCAGACATTAGACTTCAAAAAGTAACTAAAGAATGCCAGAGGTTAATTAATATCAAGAAGGACAATTTTAGAATCCAAGAGAAGAGTGTAATTCTAGTGTAAAGGAAGAAAATGAAAATAAAATGAAAATATCCCTGTGTAATGCAGGGGGGGGGGTACCATTTAAAAAAGAATGGCTTTTTCAGAGATAAGATCTGCTTTTTTATGGAGTTACAATAGGCACAAAAGCTTGCACTGTACATTTAAACCAAAAAAGAACAAAATTAAAATGGGATGTCGTATTATCTAAAAAAGAAATGCTGGATAACAAAAAAGAAAATACGAAAAATTTAAAGATAAATGGCTATACAGTAAAACTATTACTTGATACCAGGAGCAATATTTCAATTATAAACGGACAAGTTTGGAAAAACAAAAATTGGTTGTCCGCCATTGATAAGCTTGAAAAAAATTGCCAGAGGTATGTCTGGTCAAAAACCAAATTTCAAAGGTAAATTTAGTTTTAATATTTCATTGTTTGAAAGAACTTACAAATCAAAAAGTCTTGGTACTCTTAGGCACAATGAAGTTGTTTGGTACTGATTAGATAATTCAGTTTGACTTATAGGAATTAACCATTAACTTTTTTTTTTGTAAGAAGGTGGATGTTGCCGTAAAAAAAACAAAACAAAAGAAACAGAAAAACTCATTTATGAATTAAAAGATGAATTTCCACAAGTATTTGCAGAAGGTCTTTCATACTGTACAAAGACTTAAGTCAAATTTGAACTCAAAAACAATGTTAAACCAGTGTTCAAGTCTAAGAGAAGTGCTCCATTTGCTGTATTGGAATCTGATAATGTGTTAGAAAAATTAGAGAAAATAGGAGTAATAACAAAAATTGACTATTCTGAATAGGCATCCCCTACAGTCTATGTCAAGAAAATAAGAGTGTGTGCAGACTTCTCCACTGGGTTAAATGAATGCATCAAAAACTACACTTACTTGATTCCATTGTCTGAAGACATCTTTTCTAAACTCAACAGCAGCAAGGTGTTCTCTAAGATTGACCTATCGGATGCCTACTTACAAGTAAAAGTGAATGAAGATTGTTCAAAGTTGTTAGCCATTAATAAGCACAGAGGTCTCTTTAAACTAAATGGCCTACCATTTGGACTGAAAGAGGTCCCTAATTTATTCCAGCAAATAATGAATACGATGTTAGCTCAACTGGAATTTGCAACAGCATCCTTGGACGATATTTTGGTAAAAAGCCAAAATAATAAAGAACATAAAAAAACATGTACAAACAGTTTTTTAAGAAATTGATGAACATGGGTTCAAGTTAAGTACTGAAATGTCTGAATTCTTCATGGAGCAAATAAAGTATTTTGCACAGATTATCGACAAAGGTGGAAGATGGTCACAACCAGATCCAGAAAGGGCTGAAGCTATCAAGAACATGCCACAGTCAACTAATATTAATAATTTACAGTATTCTTAGGTTTAGCCAATACTATGAAATATATTCCTGATATGCAGGACTTGAGGGCCCCTTTGACTGAATTATTGAAAAAAGACGTAAAATGAAATTGGTCAGGATGATGCAAGAATGCATTTCAAAAAATTTAAAAATGCTTTTTATCTGACTTATCATTGGCACATTATGACTCAGAGAATTAAATAATTGTATCTTTGAATGTCAGTAATTATGGCATTGAAGCAGTAATTCTCCACAAATTTAATGATGGGTCAACTAAGTCAATAGCCTATGCATCAAAAATATTATTACCTGTAGAAAAAAGAACTACAGTCAGATTGAAAATGAAAGCTTGGCGATAATCTATGCAGTAAAGAAATTTCACCATTTTATTCACAAAAAGAAATTCGTATTATGAAGTTGACCATAGGCAGTTATTGACGATTTTTGGTTTTAAAATAAGCATACACATGCATATAGCAAACTGGCTACAGCAATGGGGAATAATTTTACTAAATTAAAATTTTAAAATGAAGCTTTTGTCCTCGAAGAAATTAGCCCATGCTGACAAACTATCTAGATTAGTCTTAAAGTGTGCTGAACCACCAGAAAACACAGAGATTGCTGTGTTATGGGAGGAAAATGAACTATCCATATTACTTTGTAATAGAATCCGCAAATTAATAGTGATATTGGTGGATATAAAGGAAGCAGCAGGAAAAATGAGTTTATAAGAAAAAACAACTATGGCTAGACAGAAGTAACAAGAAAGGATAAAAAATATCACAGTTTTCGAATTGCAAAAAAGTACTTCTCTATGTGGATAGAGTTGTTATACCCTACAGTTTACTGAGAAAAATTCTGAAAGAATTTCACATTGGACATTTAAGCATATTCAGAATGAAATCTCTAATGTGTGGTTTCACGTATTGGCCAAAAATGGACCAAAACATTGAGCAAATAGTGAAAGATACAATTATATTTATAATATAGTCTGTATTTTTTGAAAATTTATTGTATTTACTTTTCATAAAATGGACCAAAAACAGATATTCATTTGTTACAAACATAGAACCAAGGTATCATCCAATTTCCCATTAAGACTTAATAAATCTCTAATCTCTTTAAGGTTTCCTGTTTCAGGCTGAAATTCATTCAAAATTAATTGTATAAAAATATTTATTATGAATGGATTTGGTTATTTGGAAAGTAATGTTGAATTTTGGAGATAAAATGAAAATCCTTTCAAAGAGCATAATTCTTACTACCTCAGTCCCATAATGAGTGTTATATTTAGTAGATGAAAAAATATTGAGATTCTGTATGAAAAGAAATCTGATTGTGCAGATCTAAAGTAGAGAGCTCAATCATGTTTATTAAATTGGCCTTGTGCCAAACATTACAAAACACCCCACAATTTATCCAGATCAAAAGGTTGAGAGATATAAAACTGTCTTATTTGTGTAAATAAATGAAAATTTACTTATCAAACAGCGTAATGTCAAATTGTATGGATGAAAAGTTCTAATAGTAAGTGTAGTAAGGAGTTAAAAGAATTCATTTGTTTTAGCAAAATCTAATTTGTGCATAAAAAGGTAAGTCCATGTTTTCACTGTGTTTATCAATAAAGTAGCAGCAATGTCTTGTTCTGGTAATGAGTAGAAAGAATTCAAAGTTCATTCATTTTAGCGAAATGTAATTTGTATGGAAAAGATAAGTCCATGTTTTCGATGTGATGTATCAACAGGATAGTAGTAAAGTCTTGTTTCTCTTGTAGTGGAACGAAGGCATCCCTTGCTAATTTAGATTTATGAGTCGACTCGACGTAACATGTGGCCATATCTTCAAGCAGGATTTAAGAAAGAACAAAAAGGCGAAAGTAACCAGAAAAACAATGTATTGGCAAAGGTTACATGGGGTTGAGAGAAGCATACATAAGAAAGTGAAAAGGGAAGAGTCATTCCCCTTCGTCTGTTCGTAGAAACAAAATACGATGTATGAAGTTTTTTCTCTAGCTGAAAGAAAGGTTTGTAACAATTGTTAAGATTTTCGTAAAGAGTTCAAAGTTCAAATCCTTGATGAAGAAAAGTCAGACAGAAGACAAAGTTCTGTGTCTGTGTGTGCGTTGAGTAAGAGAGAGAGAGACTTACATGCGAATGTAGCAGTCGGTGGATTTCTACTGACGAAGGTTGGAGAAATTGTGGAATTATGTGTAGGAAGTTATTTTATGTAAAGTCCTGTTTGAATGAAAGTTAATGTGCATAGTGTTAATGTAGGAGAAAAAAAATAAAAGAAATTTTTTGTGCCACTAATTGCTACACGCAATTAGTGCGCGTGTGTTTGCGTGAGTTAGGAAGACATGTTTTCTCTTGTCCCGGGACGAAATCCTAACTAGTGTACCACGTGCTCTTTTCCGTTTTTATTAGCATCGTTTTTGGCGGGAACCAGTCATCACGTGGAACGCCGAGTGACCATGCGTGTCTGTGTGTGTGTGGGTGTCAATGTATGAAACCCTACACTCTCTTTCTTTTTGTGTATGGTGAGTAGGTGAGGAGGAAGAGAAAGAGATAAAGCAAACAGCATGAGAGTAAGTGAGAGGGTGCAAAAGTGAGTCTGGGGTGACCTGACTATTTTCTTGCTACATTGTGTCCTCTCTGTTCTCTGCATCGTCATTTCTAACTGATTGACCAAAAAAACATGAAATATGTAGGCAAGTCGATTACAAGGTCAGCACCAAAAATTTATTTTTGGGCAAGAAGAAACACGACATGGATCATTGAAAGTTTAATAGCTGTTTTCTGTAAATTACTTTTTTTCATTGGTTATTAAATATTTCATGATTGCTTGCAAAATATTCCTTGATCTTTTCCTCAACATGGAGGTAATCATTTTTCTTATTGTCAAAAAATAGATATTCACACAGGCTTGCACATTTGCAAACAGTGAAATAAAAGTGAGTTTTTTTTATTTTGTACTCACCACATCAGTTCTCTTCCCGTTTGATGGAGTCGCTTTATTACTTGAATAAGTTGCTAATTTGATAGTAGTGGTATATGTTGTCACTTTTCCAAGTCGTAGTTTTCAATTTGCTTTGCTGTTTTGTTATCATGGATTGAAACATGTTTCCACAATTGTGAACCAAACAAGCATATTCAATTCCATCAATACTATTTGTATTGATTTGTTGGACTCTGTGGTTACTTGATTCATATCCATTTCATCGTCAAATATCTTGTCTTATGTGAAAAGCCATTAGATATGTTTAGTTTCCTTGCATGTCATAAGTCACCAGTGAAGGAAGGTGTAGGGATCCGGTGAGGTAATGTAGTGATAATGACGAGGAAACGTGTGTATATTGCAACAACAAGATATAGAATTTATTTACAAATTTATATGTTTGTAATTGTTAGTAGCTTGTTTCAAGACAAGTAATCAAATATTATAAGTTTGTAGATTCAGTAAATTAAAAAGAAGAGAGAATGTTTATATTAAATCATCAGACACAAAATCAATTTCCAAAATGCTTAAAACAAATTGAGGGAGTTCATTTTTCACACAAAAGTTATATGGTTGAATTCAATATAAGTAAAGGTTTACAAAATGCGTAAAACAAATTAAAAGAATTTGTTTTTTCTTGTTTTGTTTTTTTTACACAAATATTATACAATTGAATTCAAAATAAAATATATATTTTAAGATACTTAGTTTAACCGTTGAATAGAGTCCTTGAAATTCCAAGATGTCAGAGGCTGATAATGATCAGTGTGTAATTTGACACTGGAGTTATTCAGATGCATGTTACTCTGCTTTTCTCTTTCTCCTATTTTTCTTTGACACCAACCGCCACTGGGCACTTTAATAAGTAGGCCAGCTTGGTCACATAGTCAGTTCCAAATGCCAACTCATTTTGGGGCCAGAAGAAACATGACACGGGTTATTGACAGTTCAATTAGTTATTTTCTGTTAAAA
The DNA here is from genome assembly GCA_037127315.1 of Ascarosepion bandense. Taxonomy (NCBI): domain Eukaryota; kingdom Metazoa; phylum Mollusca; class Cephalopoda; order Sepiida; family Sepiidae; genus Ascarosepion; species Ascarosepion bandense. Next base: position 800,702 of record JBBBDQ010001154.1, read on the forward strand.
AAAAACTCTCTTTTCATTGGTTATAAACTATTTCACACTTGCTCGCAAATTTTTCCTTGATCTTATCCTATTGGTCAAAAAATAGATGTTCACACTGGCTTGTGAATTTGCAAACAGTAAAAAAAAAGTTATTTTTATTTTGTACTTGCCACTATTCATCAGTTTTAAAGGTTTTATTCTTTATGTTCTTTATACAGTAATGTAAAAAGGAAAATTTGAAAATCAGCCAATAAAAAATAGTGAGGCAGATACTTCTCCGCAAATTAGTTGAATCTTTTCTCAGTTAATCTTTCTGTTTGTGGCACTTCAGTGACATTCTACTGATTCCCTAAGGTTTTGCTCTTGTTTTTGAAATGATAACTGTCCTGTTTTATACAAACAACTCATTATGGACAAAAACTTATGACTCAGCAAACTTTTACAGAGAGATTTTATCCTTACTAATAATGGTAATTCTGTTCCTGATGTAAGAATTTAAATCATGTTACATTTAAAAGACTTTTGTTCTATTTGAAACATGCGACTTTACTTTTTGAACAATTTTACAGTTAAATCAATTCTTGTTTGTTAGTATATTTAACCCTCTAAATCTGTATATTTCAATGGTTTGAACACTTAAAGCTTTTGAAGTGTTGATGATTCATTCTTTAGCTTGCATTTTAATGCATCATAATTAATAACATGTGTATGACCATTTTGGGTTATATTTCATGGAACAAGTCATCAGCCTTAAAATACTGAATCAGTTTTAACCAATTTGTTCATGTATTGTTTAATTTCCTATCATTTACTGAATTCTGAGGCCCAGTTTGAAATAATGCTTAAATATTACCAGAATCAACAACACTTGTATCTGCCATTATAACATCTAAGACAAAAGTTGCAACAGAAAATTATTAATGATTTTATATATTGTAAAATCTTAGATGTTAGATTTGTATATGAAACAAACTTTGATGTAACGTAAAAAAATGAAAATATTGTTGCTACACCTTAATATTATAAAATTTTTTAATGCTTTTAAATAAGTAGAATTCTGAACTGTAATTGATTGGCTTGCTAAACTGTGCTCTACTTTAATTGAACCTGAAACTGGGAAAAGGGAAAGAGAGTGTTTGATTTTTAAGAATTTCCCTTAATAAGATATATTTTTTGAAAATTTTCTTTTTACCTAAAATCTTCTGAAGTGTTTCAATGAAAATCTGAAGTAAACTTGAAGAAATCAACAAGTGCATGCGTGTTCAATGTGAGAAAGTAGAAATCAAATGCAGATTGAAGTTTCTTTTATTTTCCACACAAGAAACCTACTGAAAACAATAATAATGCCACCTGGATGGGTCACTCTTTGACTTATGTATTTTTATGCAGCCCTTCTGAAAACTATTCATCAAAACCACACTCTGCAGATAATTGCATACTCATGGTGCGCCAAGAGTACCTCTACAGAAAATGGTCATCAAATTTTCTAGTGCCTTTAAATTGACATAACAATAAAACAAATGTCCTCCTTCAGCCTACACTCTCATAGTATCTCCTGTCATGATTCCCTATGGATGATACACAACTAAAGGGCATTGGTAACAAGAAATGCTTGGCTCGTACCAACAATGGAGCCCTTGATAAATAAATTATGTTAAAAATTAAAAAAATAGTCCAGCCAGGTACTCAAGAGGGATTTGGGTTAAAGCTTTAAAGACCAAATGTTTTCATCTCTTCATCAAACCCATGTGTCTTCTGTGAAACGTGGACATTTGTATCACAGAGCATGGAACTTTTTAATCCTTTTACTGACAATTGTCTGCTACATTATGTTTCATGTATTCTGATATTTTTATGTAATTCATATGTTCCATTCATAAAACATTTCAGGTTGTCTTTCAGATCCAAATGTAGAGAACTGTGTAGCAAAGGTCATCAGTCTCAGCGGGTGAGGAATTAATCAAGTCAAATGTCACCGACCTTTGATCGCACTTATTTCAAAGCAGTTTATCAGATATACATTCACGGTAATCTTAATTTGGTTTTTCATATCAAAAGCGACTTATGCATTAACAAGTTTTCTTTCGTGATGGCAATCAATTCATTTAATAATAATCTTTGGTTTCAAGTCTTCAATTGCTATTGAAAAAAATGATAGGGATTTTAAAGCAAATAGATTTCTATGAAAAGTTTGGTTATTGTTATCACCAATGGAGTAAAAGTATCTAATGATGACTTTTTTTAATAAAAATGTCAATAAATTAACAAGATGTTACCTCAGATAAAAATGAAATTTCTTATTATTCACTAAATATAGATTTTAGCAGACAAGAATATTCCACAAGTCAAAGTAAGAGAAATCTGGTACAAGTGTATAAAGTAAACCAAGACATACGCTAATTTTTCAGTAGTTATTCTGATTCTAGGAGATTTTCATGGTTGGGTTTGTTCGACCCAAACTTATAACTGAATTATTTTTTATGTTAGATTATGTGCCTTTTTGCCAGGATGATGTAATGGCTAATGAAGAGAAAAAATTCTTGAAAAGATAAAGAAAAAGTAATTTCTTTAGTTTGTTTTTAAAATCTTTTGGAAAATTTCATTCACCTAGATTTAATCATGGCTTTCCATGTCTTCGTTTTCCTTAATAACTATGAATTATACATTGGTATAATCATCCTCAAAAAAGATAGTAGAGTGGATTCATATTGTCTTTTATAATATTTTGAATTCAGAATTTTCCTTTTCAAAAATTTCTTGCCTTACCAAAGATAAAAATTTAATTCTAGTCTACCCACAGTTAAGTGAAATCAAGGGTTGGTTAAGAAGGGATAGAGTTATGTCTTTGCCAAGGGCAATAGTGTATAATGAAAGCAACAGCCTGTTGATAACCATTATGCTACCCACACAATCTCATTTTGCTATTGCTTCTAACAAATTTGGTGTTTTACTACCAAGTATTTTATGAATTGTTTGTGAAGCACTTAACCAATACTCTATAACCCATAAAAGTATGGGATGCAAGCCTCATCTACTAGCATCTCTCCCTATAATAGATCATGGTTATAGTAGCCACTGCTGATAATGTTTCTATGTTCCATGTCACTTCAAGACATCGATGATCATAGCTCTTAACAGCTTCTTACCCTCCTAATCACTGTGTACCAACTGCAGTTATTTGGTTAGTAAGGAAAATATTTGATGGTTCATTTTCAGTCATTCTTTTCTCTTTTACATGTTGCAAAGACAACAGATATCAGAATGAAATATATAAATAACCAATTCTTCAAATCAAATTGTAGAAATGTGTAGAGTCAGATGGGTTGAAAATTTTAGATAAATCTTTTTTATGTTGCTTAATTCAAGGAGCTGGCAGTAAGAGTTGAAACCTTATTGGCAGCTACAAATAATGATAAACTTCAAATCATGTCCTCATATTTTGCAAATAGTAAATATTTTAACTGATGATATAGTAGCATATATCCAACCACTCTTCAAAGCCTAATAAAATATCAAGAGTTTGAATGCTGATTTTTAAGTCAGGCTCTTTCAACTTGGAAGATGGTTATACTACCTACCTACCATATGGTCTTGTATCAGATACATGGTTAAACTTGCTAAATATCTCAAGCAACTTTAAATTTGATTTTGAATGTTAAATGGTACAGACATATCATTATGGCTATCTAGGGTTTATTGATGAAAATTAGCTTTTAGATTTTGTTGTTTACACATCTTTCTTGTGATTCAACATGGCTTTGTTAATCATCAAGAGATTTAGACAGGTATCAACAAATGAGAGATGCACAAACGATTAAAATGCAGTGAAAATAATTTCTTTGGCTGATAGAGAATGAATAACAAATGATAAAACCATAAAGAAGATAAACCTAGAAAAGAAATACTTTTTTTTATAAGGTTACCTGAATATAAACAAGGACACGACATTTTTGCTTACTGGCAGGAAGCCATCAATAAGAGAATAAAGGAAAAACAAGAAAAAGATATTTTTATGATAGTAGCAAAAAAAAAGAAAAGAAAATCTAACATTAAATTTATCTACCAATCATAAAAGAAAATTGTCTTTAAAATCAATAACCATGGAATGATTTCTTTTAGATGACATTCTAATTAAAGCAGTTGAATTATTTGAAGACAGCTGTTTCTTTGTTTGTTTTATTGGTTACAATTCTATTTGTTTGAAATCCTATTTTTTGAGATATTAAAAAAAGAAAAAAAAAATTTGTTATGTATGCAAATTGATGTAAATTTTATATATATATATATATATATATATATATACACACACACACAGCCTTTGAGATTATCCTTGACAATCGACTCGGTTGATTAAAAAATAAATAGGGTGATTAAAGCCCGTAGTTGATTTAAAAAAAATCTCACAATGAAACGTGTCCCTTCAAATATAGAAAAAGGAAATCTGATTCCTCTTACAACCCAAAAGTATGCCATTGAAGATTCACAAGTTACTTAGAATGAACTACAATGACATTATTGAACTCTTTGGTCTTATGCATGGCACCTGATTTACGTCGAAATGTGTGGTTAAACAAAAGACAGTGACATCCCACAGTCATCAAAGCAAGATCTGAGAAATGGAATTTAGACTGACAAGCTCCTGTCTTCCTTTTATGATCCTGGTTAGTGTAAACATTTGTTTAATTAACTCTTCCAGAGTGGAGCCTAAATGTCTCTGACGCCCATTTTAAAGGTGCTCACAGATTTTTAGAAACTCATTTGGAAAAATATTATTATACTATTATATTACATATTTGGAAAAATATTATGACTCAACATCTATATTTCCTCTCTGCTTACGAAAAGTAAAAACAAACATTTGAAAGAAAAAAATATGCATACCTCTTTCAACCATGCACTGAAAAACAAATTATACAAGTAAGTAATTTTTTTATAGAAAATTGTCGAGAAAATCAGATTTGTTTTTTATCATCTATGAGATGGAGGTTCTAATCAAACAGAAGAAAGAAACTACGAATTTAGGTACCACCACTAAATTGCCAAAAAAACAGAATATCATGATGTTAAAAGGGCTTAAACTTAATAAAAACAAAGTTTGATCATCAAAATGTTTATGCTATTATTAAGAGGAAAGATCCAATTTTGTTGTTATTATTTTTAAAAATTTTAAAATCCTTTCTAATATGTTCAAAATTTAAATAAAAATTTCATTTTTAGTTTTCGTCAACGATTCACACTACGCTTATGTAAGGCGACTATTAAGAAAATGAAGTTGGTCGAGTAAAATGATTTTGGAGCGAGTAAAGTTTCCCTCACTCTCAACTGCAATGGAGTGATTTCTTTTCAAATCTCAAAGGCTATATATGTTAATATATATATCTTGTTTGTATTTATTAGCCCCATTTATTACTGTTAATTTCTCTTGCATATATTGTTTGTTTTCTTGCTTGATATTAATTTTTTTTAGCCTTGTTCCTTTTTTTCGTTATTGCAAACTTTGTCAGTCCTGTTATTTATTTTGCATTTAACCATGGCTAGTCACAACATACATTTAATTTTCTGACTTGTATCTTAGTTGTATTGATGATTAAAAGTTGCAATGGTGACACAAGAACTGTGTTTTGAGTGAATGGAAAATAAAAAAGGAAGTCTGCCATTATTGAGATCTTGATATTTTTGATCTTTTCTTTATAACAGGGAAAAACCATTCAAGTGCGTTTCATTGTCATGATTGATAGATATTTGCAAGAAATGATAGACATATGCATTTGCAAGTAATAGACACACCAGAAAGAAATACATTTCAAGAAGAGTTTTCATTTTTAATCTTTAAATTTCATTGTTATTTTTCTTCAGTATCTAGATAATGATTATTTATTGTAATATAGTTACAATTTTGGCACAAGGCTAAAAGGGAAGTGGGATAAGGTTGGTCAACACCGAATATATTAACTAATCTGATTTGCAATGCATTCATTCATTATGATTTACACTATCCCCACAAAAACTTGTCCATCTCTGTTCGATCCAACGTATACCACAATACCACATATTCACACGGCTCCTACTAAAATACCTATGACATAAAAATTTAAAATGTATCTCTGATTCTATATGGTTTTAGAAAATTTTACTGATTTAAGTTTTTGAGAAAATAAAAATATATGAAGTTTTTCAGTTTAAAGTGTTCTCTTAAATGGAGAAGTAAGTAAACTAGACAAAGTTGAATAACAATCAAATTCTCCTAATATTTACAACATGACAAACTGGCAATGTGAAAATGAGAAGAATATTTCATAAAGACAAGAATTTATTCAGAAAAATGATAATCTTTTGAATGGACTTACATTTTTTTTTTAAATAAGATAATTGTTTAGATTTTCATTTTAAATAAATTTAAAAAGAAATGTGAATTGAAAGAACAAATTCTTGAGCACAGTGCAATTCACAAAGATAAAGTTCAAATATATTTTCTCTGCAAAAATTGTGCATAAATTGGAAGCATTTTGATTTTAGTGCTTTTATTCCTTATTTGTTTATTGAAGAAAAAACATTACGTAATTTGAAAACAGACTTGAAATGTGTTGATGTTTTCTTTCTTTCTGCTTTTTCTTCAGTTTGTCTTGTGATTCATTTTGGAAACTACAACAGCGAAAGGAGGTTGGGGGGGGGGGGGTTGGCATATATGTTTAGAACATTAAAGAGCACAGCTGTTTGGTGGACAGTTCATAAAAGTATCAGGGGAACAAATTTCTCTGTTTGCTGTATATGACTTGACAAAGAAGTCATTAATTTATTCTCAAGTAAAGCAATACAGTATTGTGAACTTGGCAATAACAAACCTTATCAAGATTTGGTCCCTTAACACATGACTTAATTAAATTCCACAAAAACATGAAATACAATTTGCCCCTCTCTCTCTCTCACACACACACACATTTTACATACACAAAAAAAGTCAAACTACCTGAGACCATTCAATGAGTTAAACTAATCCTGTATTGTCGGATTGCCAACAATACAAAGTTAGTTTTACCCTGCAGTTTTGAATTTTTTTTATATGTAAAATATATATATTGGCTCTATAAATAAGTAATTTTAATTACATTAAGCCCTCTGCCTGGATAAGTTTTAATATTTAATTTTGAATAATTAATATTAATAGGATCTCCTTTGGGATTTTACTATCAAGCTGCTTTCTTTTTGGATTTAAATATATATATATATATATATAACAGAAAAAAGGGAGAGAGGAGCATCATTATTTCTATATCAGCTACTCCTGTAACCTGTGATATCACAGACTATTAAAAAAATGTCAAAGACTTAAATTCCCTCTAATGATGTCATCAAGACAGAAACCCCTAACATCTGATGGTTTAGCAAAGAATAAAAAATTAACAACATTAAATATGATATCTTACAGTCAAAATTACATTTATCTTTGTTGATGGTCAAGCCTGCCTTTTTTAATCTCATCCAAATTTTCTCTGTTTTATATTTTAACTTTTTTTTTTAGTTGTCACTCCTACACCTATAGTCCTAGTATATTATCATAATTTTTATTTTTCCCAATAAGACTCTTAATTGCAGTTTGAAAAATATGGTTGGAAGTTTTTATCCAAAACAGTAGACATGTCTAACTTAAGTCTATAGGGGTGTTTATCATGGCTATTTCCTTGAATTTCTCAGCAATCTCTTTTGATATCAATTTTTGCAAAGTACTCCATTTTTGCTAACTTGTGGCTTACAGTTTTGATATTTGGCAACAGAAACAAGTTTGAACATATCTGGTGATTCACCTCTATCTTATAATCACCACATATTCTTGAATCTCTATCAGGTTTCTTTACTGCTACTATTGAGGATGCCCAATTACTACCACCTTGAGTTAGTCTTTCTAGTGTGCATTGTCGTATCATTTTGTTCAATCTTACTACTATCAAAGGTAGGATATGAACTGGGACTTTTCTTGACTCTATATACTTTCGGTGATAGTAGTTCTTTAGTCAAATGCTTGCTTTACAGCCTTTCAGCAATCCTATAGCATTTCCTTCTGCTTCCATGGAATTGATTAGCCTCACTATATCTACTTTTAATACATCTGTTCCTAATAATGTGATATGTTTTGCATGCTACAACTGTAATGGGAATTATTTCAAAATACTTGTTGATTTCAAAATTGCATTGAAATGTGCCCATTGTTTTTATGGTCATTCCATCAAAGTTATTTAGTTGTACACTTCTTTTTCTTAATTTCGGGTGTCCAAATTTTATCCAACATATTTTGGTTATCAGTGTAATTTCACTGCCCGTATCAACTTGCATGTCAAATACTTGGCCATTTATCCTTATTATTTCTCTATCTTTTTTTTTTTTTTTGTGTATTTATTGTAAATACTCCAGATTCTTCTTTGGAAGGGGTTTGAACAGTTTTTACTTTTCTTATTTGCTTTTCATGCTTGCATACATTCTGAAAAAGTTTTTTTCTTCTGCTATTTGAGCATATTTTCCCCAATGCTGGACATTTATACTTGTCCGTCATATGACTTTTTATGCAATATTCATATTCAATTATAATTTGTTAGTGATTGTCCTATATGTCCCACATTCTTCTTTTGCTTGATTAAATTCTCTAATCAATTCTGATTGTTGCAAAAACTCGAAGCTAGCTTCAAAACTCATTTTGCTACTCTGCAGACATTCTAGTATTTTGCACTAGTGGTTTTAGTCTTGCAAGGCTTCAATTAATCTAAGAATAATTCAACTTCTGTAGCCATTTCATGTGCTCCCAATTTTTTAAATTCACAATATTTTACTCCTTCTTTCAAACTATTAAGTATTGCATAACCACTCCAGTGGTGCTTGTCTTCAAGAACATGGTTCTTTATGCTATTACCAATCTTTTTTTTGGTCTTATGTTTGTTGTTACAACTTTCACAATTTGCTCAAATGTCATTTCTTTTAAATTGCCGAGATAACACATTGTCGAAATTTTCTACATAGCTTTGCATCCCACTGTAGCAAGAAATAAATTGGTTATCACATTTTCTCTTCTATCAGTGTTTAAGTCTTTCAATTTCTTTTCTCTTGCAAATGCTGCAAAAATTTTCATTCATAGTTCTACATGTCCAGGTTCATCCAGAGAAATCATGGATTCTATCAGCAACACCATTATTATGTTTCTTATATAAATGTGAATAGCAGTAGTCATAGCACAGCTTTGTGTATCCTCTTTGACAACAGGCCATTTTCTATCCTACTTCTCCATGTACTCTCTCTCTCTATATATATATATATATACTGGTCTCTTCATTTGCACATGATACTACATTTGCATTTCTTTTAATTTTATCTGTCATAAGAAGATTTTAAGAAGAAAGTTTATGGCAATACTGTGTAGCCAAAAACTGATTATGGCTAAAGCAAAATGTGGCCTCAGGGTGTGATGGAGACTTACCTCGCCAAAGCAAAAGAAGGCAGTTTGTCTGCATGTGCGTTCGTAGACATAATGGAACCGCGAGGCGAGCTCATGCAAGGCAGTTTTTGGAATGACACGGCACATACGTCATTGGTGAAAGTGAGGCTCTCCCAGCATGGGAAATTACGAGACCAAAAAACACATAAAAAGAGCCTACTTCTGTTTCAGAGGTACTTCACCGGTGTTCGGGAGACAGTGTTTTGCTTACGGTGCGCAGGAAACGGAGTCCCTAGTGAAGCAGTGTTCCGGGTTCTACGAGAAGGCAGCTGGGAGAACAGTTCCAAGTGGTTATTAATTTGTCTACGAACTACACTCCGAGAAGACACAAATACCCACACAGTGTTACTGGAAATGTAGGCAGACACACTCATGCATGTATAACAGGGCTCTACCTTGATATTTTGTGACTGTTTAAATATTTTCAAATTGATATATTTCATACATACACACACACACATATATATATTCAATTCTTTTAGATGGAAACTAATGATATATATATATATATATATATATATATATATATATATAAGGTGTGCTATATTTAAAGGCTAAAGTACTCAATATCAGCAGTAGAGCATATATAAAAGTGAACATTGAAGTCAACACTGAGAGGCAACAGACTGTTTCATGTTAGGTACAATCATCACTTGTATCGTAGAAGTGAAGAGTTGAGCTTGTTATATTCACTTATTTGACAATATCATTGAGCAAGCTATAAATCCATTTCTTCTACTCCCCCACCAGCTACAGGTAAATAGCAAAACAGACTGTGTCTTATAGCCTTGGGAGGCAACAGATGTAGGAGAATCCTAACTTCAAAACCTTTGAAATATTAGGTAGGGTGCTTGGCAAATTTGTGGTACACTATGTGTTCTAGTTCTTTATACTTGGGTCTCCTAACAATATCTAACAATATGTGGTTATCTGCACAAGCCTTCACCAATATAATCAAATCAAGTAAGTTGTTGATGTACCCTTACATGTTGAAAAGTGATGTGAGATATATATATATATATAAATGCAAACCTTATCACTATACTCGTTTCAAAAAACCCTCACGCAGAAGGAAAAAATATTTGTAAAAAAAGAAAGAGCTAATCACATGAACATCAGCCAAAGCGATTTGGACCAAGTCGAGCCAGTACGTAGCCCAAAGAAAAAACCTGAGACGAGTAATCAATAACAAAAAAGCGCTCAATACTTAAGCAGAATAAGTAAATTAAACCTAGTGAGCCAACAAACCTACCAAGGTTACATCTAAACGGATCTTCAAGGAACGTTCCCTGAAGATCCGTTTATGTGAAGCCTTGGTAGGTTTGTTGATTCACTAGGTTTAATTTACTTATTATTATATATATATATATATATATATATATATATATATACATACACACAGACACATTTCAAAACCAACTTTATTTTACAGACAAGACAGGTCTGTTAAAGCTCTTGAACACAATTTTTATAGACTGCGATGAGAAAAATTACTGTTACTGAGACAATCTAAAATATGGCCCATACCTTTTGTACACAAGGTTCAAAGAAATTCTTGTAAAATCATTTCTATAATAGCAATGCTAATAATCGACCTACAATAGAATATTTATGTGATAATTCAAGGTAAAAATAGACGAAAATTATAAGAAAACTGAAAGAAGACATTAAAAACAAAGACAAGAATATCTCGTATTCATAAGTAGATTTTGATTAGATGTGCTTTTTTTTTAAATATATTTTAACAGAGTTCAGTCGATGCGACGGTTTTCAGTATGACAAATAGAATTGGTAAAGAGAATATGCATTTTGGTGTTAGAAGCAATAAGGCTCTAAAAAATTGAACCGGATTTTCAAACTTAACTGAAAGTGCAAATCAACAGTGAAACAGGAAAAAAGAAAATAAATGAAAAAGAGAAAATGTGTAAAATAACAGAGAAAATCTAACAAATATGAGAGCCACTTTGAGTAAATTAGGATGCATTTGAGTAAAAACTAACACGAGGTAAAGAAATGTGAAGATAACAACAAAAAGTGAAGAAAATAATTACTGAGTAAAAGTGTTTGTATAAAGCAGAGAAAGAAAGATATTTCAGTCAGGCCACATGTATTGGAAAAAGGAAAAAAAAAAAACAAAAAAAAAAAAAATGGCCTCTTTGAGGGGCTTTTCTTCATTCTGTGCTTCCAGCTTCCTCTGGTTGCTAAGTGCTATTTCAGGAGCCAATACTCATCATTACATATCAGTAGACTACTTTCAGCTTGATGACTTTTGCTATTTTCTAGGGGCCATGGCAAAATTAACGGTTTTTCTTATTACTTCTGGAAATAAACATTTGCCATAGAGAAGCTTATGTCTGATCTGCACTCAGTTGGGTAACATTTGTAAAATGCAAAAAGAAATTTATAAACAAAAGTTAGAGAGGAATAGAAAAAGAGTACCTTCATTTGACATTTAATAAATAAACACAAATTGCTTTTTGTTTCCAGTATCTTTTCAAATTAAACATTTCAATATGTGAGCAAAAAAAAAAAAAAAAAAAAAAAAAAAAAACCAAGATGATGGGCACAGCAGTAACAACATCAAGTCAAGCTTGATTATAAAATATTTATGATTGAGGATTTAGATTATGATAATTAACAAAATATTTTGAATGATGATTTGTGAAACTATATAATCTCTCCCACTTTATCTCACTCAAATGCACACACACACAAATTACATAGCAAATAATAGATCCTGACATTTTAATGTATCTTTGAGTAAAGTCTATTCAGTTATTGTTAAAAACTATTTTCCAGATCAGAATTGTGATCCTGAACATTTCAATGACATGCAAGAGCACTGCATATATTGTTACATTTTCAGTCCTTTTTATGTTTGTCTAGTTTCTCCTTGAAATCTTGGGATGTTTGGCCAATGTATTTTAGAAGGTATTGTTTATATTCTATTTTCTCAAATCCTGCTTCTAATGCAAAATTTTCTTTTTCATTTACATTGACCAAATTTCTTTTTTTTAAAACTGTATTTAAAGTGCCTATGATAATGTTTGTATTGAGATTAACTAAATTTCTTTCATTAAAAAATTATTTTTTGTCATCAGGAGAAAAATGTTTTTCTAAGGAGACCAGATTATTGGTGAAATATATAAAATTAGAATTTTTGTAAACTGTCTGTGTTTTCTATTGTCAGATTTCATCCAATTTTACTCTTTTGTTCTCAGACAAACGCACACACATATATATATATGACATAACGATATATATCTTTATATAGTAAAAACAGCTTCAGGGAAATTGTATAACAAAACAGATACAGTTTACTTGTGACGCATTTCATCCTTCAACTTTAAATTTCTTTAAAATTTGGTGTTCACCAGAAATCAACCAACAAAAAGTTATAAGAAAGAGTGACAGGTTATAGGGGGTGTCAGGAAGAGGGTAAGAGAAGAATGAGAATACTGATGAGAGTGGGGTGGACGAAGAAAGGAGCATGAGAGAGAGCAGAAAGAAGCAGTTGAAGTTTCTAGGGCACATAATTAGAACGGAGGGATTGGAAAATCTGATAATCTTGAGACAGATTAAGACAGATTAAGGGAAAGAGGAACAGAGAAAAGCAGTGTGTAACACACTTGATGAGCTTGAGTAGATGAATGGCAGAACAGAGTTTGGGAGAAATAGCAAAAAAGCAAAACCTATTGATGAACAGGAATATGTGGCGGGCTATAATCATCTATGCTCTGAAGAGACATGGCACATAAAGAGAGTAAGTCAAGCCATCAGTGTCAGTCAGTCTTTTATGATTCTTTCAGCTACTTTTAAATCTAAATTCAATTTTACTCTATTAATTGCATATTTAAAAAAACGTTGTCATGCTGAAAAATAAGGCTGTTTTGAATGAAACAATTTCTAGAAAGAAGTAATCACTTTATAAATAAGAATTTGTTTTCACTTTTCAGTGTCTTTAATATTGCCAATTCTCACAATATTCCTTGCATGAATGGCTGAAATGTATCTTCACACATGTTTACAGTAACCTCAGAGAAAAAAAAGTTGAAAATGACCACTATTTTTTCCCCTACAATTCTTCCCATTAAGTAACAAATGATTAGATTTCAAAATTTCAGGCTTTGTGTCATCATTTCAAAGCAATCTTTTACAATTATTCTGAACTCAAATGTTGCAAACATTTCCAAATTCCTGCCTCTTTATTTCCTTGGAGAATTGCACTCTTGGCAATCACCATTTTATAAATGACCATCTTTAACCAAACTTTTTATTGAATGGTAATACAATCTACTTTACATTCTACTTAATTTGACAACTGGAGAGCTGGGAGCATTTTAAGATTTCTTTCTTTCTCTTAATGAATTGATTTTCAGAGAGTGCTCATCGGATATTAGGCATTTCAGGTCTTTTTGTTTTTTGGGTTCTTCACTTCCTAAATTCATTCAATATTCTCAGCATATCTTGAGAATTCAGTATATCAGTGGGTGAAGAGATTATGCTTTTAATGGCTACCAAAATGTGAAACCATTTGCATTCTTCATCAACTGATTCTTCTTCAGTACTAGTAAGTCACTGAAATACAAGAAATTTAAGGGGAAGCTAAGACTTTTGCAAGGCACTGTGTGTGTGTGTGTGTGTGTGTGTGTTCATTGACTCCAAATCATAATAATATAATCAACAAAAGCTTCTTATTGCCAATTGTGTGAAATTAGAAAGAACAAACAAACAAACAAACAAAACAAAACAATACACATTGGATTTGCATTGCTTAATGGCAGTTCCATAAAAAAGAAAGATCAGCTTTGTCACGCTTGTCTGGTTAAGATCAGAAATATACATGATAACAGTCATTAATATGAATGGCATCTTTATGATAAATGGACTTATAGATATGATATTTGTATCAAAGATTTCTAATCAAGCTATACAGACTGAAGATAAATGATATTTGGAAATCAAAGTCAAAAAGATGAGAATCAGTGGATGCATCAAAAGGTTGATGTCTAGAGCAGTGAATAAAAGATTATCGCTTAAATGGTCATTTGATTTTCCATAATTTCAACTTCATTTGCTCCAGTCATTTCTTAATTTGATATTTGCAGAAATGTAATTGTCAATGACTATAAAAGCCATTTTGCTACTCCTGACTCTGCAAGCAATCTTCTCCAAATAGTAAAAGACAAAATTATACCAGACATAAAATCATTGAATAAATATATCATTCACTTTTAGCAACAGTAAAATTCAAAATTTATTTCAAGTATCAACATCTTTAGACAATTAATAATTTGAAAGCCAGACAGAAGGCATTTTACCATAAGGAATCATTTAGTCTATAAGCTCCGCTTTACCCTAGAAGAACAAGTGTGAATAGCTAAACTTGCTTGAAAAACTTTAAGGCCACCATGGTAAATTAATTACTTTTGTTAATGTTACCTCCAAAATTATAGTGAGTAGCAGTATACTTTTCTTAGTACATTTTATGATCTTTGAGAGACAAGTTACTGCATTTTAGTTAATGCTCTGTGGAGGGGAATATACATAGTGATCCTGAAAAAACCCTGTAAAAAATACTCGGCCACCAGTGAAAATTTCACTTTTCAGCTCTTAAGTTAAAAAGGAAATTTTTTTAGGTTTTGCAAAACATGTTTGTTACTACAGAAAGTACAAAACATCAAAATATAGAGTTAGTAATTAGTTTTCCTGCTCTTGGCTTGAATAACCGCCTCAAATTGATTTTTACACAGAACAGAACAAGGTTCATATTTTCTCATTGGTAACTTGGCATTCTTCTTGGTAATAATTCCCCAAATCTGGGAGATTGTGCAGTTTTTGTTGAAGCTCTTGTTTCTTCAGCTCCCACTGAAATTGTTTAATTATATTAGGATTAAGACTTTGTGCTTGCCACTCTTCCAAAAGTCGAACATCATCCACAAGAAATCTTTAGATCATCATAGTAAACTAATATAGTTTTGCTGTTTAGGTTTCCACCAGCTTTTACCAATTTTTTTCTACCAAGAATTTTTATACAACTCCTACCATTACATGGCCACTGCCAAATGTTCCCATATGTGTGGTGCATCTCGCATTGTTTTTGCCTCCCATTGGTTTCTTTAGATATTCATTTGCATCAGAATGTAACTATTTTGAATTGATCACTAAAGATTAATTTTTGCCACTTTCCAGTATTCCATGCTAGATGTTCCTTTAACCACTTCAATGTTCTATTCAGATATTTTTTGATTAACAATGATTTTTTGGTTTTTCTTGGCTGCTATACACCCATTCAAGTTGGTTTTTTTTTTTTTGCTATAATACTTTGCATACTGTATTTACAGAAACATCATTGTAAAGATTGCATTTACTCCTCACTTGTCTTTTTTTTTTTTTTTTTAATCATATCACCCCAAGCAAGGTGAAAACACCAACGATGTGCAGGGGGCTACATAAGAGTGAAAAGATTGGAAAAGAGAAAAACCGGAAACCACATCCTAAACAGGAAACAAGGGATGAGCCTCTTCACCTGTTCAATAGATGTGGGTGGGGTGTGAACCGGGCGTCTTGCTGTTAATTTTGAATTGCCTACTAAGATTCCAATATTCAAGGTCTACAGACTTTCCTGATAAAAGCGTTCTGTTATCCAATCTTAATTTCCAGAAAAAATAAAAGTGTATCATCATTTTATCTAGTTAGCCAAAAACTTTTGGATGCCAGTGTATGTAGTGATATTGAAATAAGTCTTGCTTCATTTATATCTACTACTGAGAGAGGGGAGCATTCAAAGAGGAAACATTGAATCCCATATCACAATAATGGCATCACCAATTTATTTTTAGTTAAAGCAGCTTGCCAATGATGAAAAGCTCATTAATGACATATCCAAAAGAATTTAAAGACTTGGAAAAGACAAAGTGTCGACAGAAGAAGAATTAATCCCATTACGATTAATTAAGTATGTACAACATTTTCCCATAGAGATAAAATGCTGGAACGATTGAAATTGAGTAAAATGTCACTGAATCCTTATGCTGACTTTATACCACATCAAAAGTTGACAAAATATTTTAACTCTTCTGAAAATCAAGAGGAAATTGCTAGCACATCTATGATAAAGAAAACAAAATTAAAATGCAAATATTTTAATGACAAATATAAACCAAAAAGAGAAAATTGCCCAGCATTTAGAAAACTATGCAATACATGTGAAAAAAAAATCATTTAACAAAAAAACAAAACAAAACAAAAAGGTGACTGATTGAAAAATAATTAAAACTTGTGATTAGAAAATGGAATAGTAATTTTTTTACAACGTCAACAAAATACAATACTCGACAGATGCATGAAGTAGATAATCACTGTTAGTGGTGAACTACTAGACAGCAACATACCCACTTCACAATAGCGTTCAACGTATTTATGAGAATTCGGACATACCCATTAATGTTCATAGGTACATATATAATAACCACCTTCTTCAGATTCACTCTGCATAGTCAATATCTTTTCCTTCTTGGGTTGATGTCGATTCACTTTTCATCCCTAT
This sequence comes from Ascarosepion bandense, assembly GCA_037127315.1. Lineage (NCBI taxonomy): Eukaryota > Metazoa > Mollusca > Cephalopoda > Sepiida > Sepiidae > Ascarosepion > Ascarosepion bandense. The sequence goes on from JBBBDQ010001154.1 coordinate 817,708, forward strand.
TTTCCCTATCTCAGGAGCTTTTCAGGAAATGGGAATATCACATGTGTCAAACAGAAATTCCATAGACTCAGCATCCACTGGAATATTGTTCTTTTCAGTTATATGCCTACTTTTTATTTGATTTCGCTGCCTTTTGTGCACCATTTTCAGAAGAAGCTTGTGAAGGCACATCTGAAGTTACATAAACGACATACTGACTGGAATAATATTTTTAATCAGATGAGATCAATTCAAAATCATCAAGTTTAAAAAAATAAGAATTGAAATCAAAGAATAATGTCTCAACTGTGAAGTATGAAGGTACTAATGTAAGGGCATAAAGTGCTTTTCTATTCTACGTTAGAGGACAACATCAAATAATTGAAGAAAGAATGAATGGAGCTATATACCGAGTAATATCAAACAAGAACATCCTTACATTAGTCCAAACTTTAAAAATAAAGTGCAATTGGGTGTTTCAATAGAACAACAAACCTACAAATACCAGAAATGCAACCAAGCAGAGATTTGAAAAAGAAAATGAACCAAATGAAATGGCTTAGTCATTCCCACTAACATGGCCCAATCTAGAATTTGTGTTCATGTCTATCAGCTAGTCATTTCTTATGAAACTGGATAGCTGCTTTGATGAAGTGTGGTCCTAAATACCAGAAGAAAAGGGGTTTGAGACCAACAACTATTTTAAAGAAATTCAATAGAGGCTTATTTGTCAACAAAGTATTTGGCTCTGTTTGCTTTGTATAGAGCTACTGAAGTCTTTTTTGCTCTTTAAAAAAATATATATATATATATATAGTTTCATGAAAATGTATCTGTTGAAATTTTATGTCATATTTACTTATATAAAAATACTTATACTTTTATGTGGTATAATTTTGAAGGAATTATTTATTGTATATGTAAGCAAATAGCAGAAGAAACTTTTACAACATCCTTCCATACTTATTTTTCCTAGTATTTGTATATCAGCAAAAAGGCTCAAAGTATAGACTGACATCTAAGCCATACTGTGGACAATTTCTTTGTCAATTCCATCTTTTCTGACATTCCCATTGTTGCTTCTCACAATTTAATGCCATTCTTGTAGAGAGTCAGTCAGTTCTTGGATCAGGAAATAAAATTCGGTTCTGGTGGTTTGGGTGTCAAAAGCAATTTCTATCAAACAATATTTTTTCTTTCTTATTATGTACATGAAAAACAGACAAAATGATAAATGCTAGTAAATTCTATATACAGTGTGAAATGTCTGATGATAATGATGAAAAATAAGTGTGTGTGTGTGTGTGTATATATATATATATATATATATTGAAAAAGAGAAAAAAATGCAAATGTATTTGGTTATTATATGTATTTGTTCCAATTTTATTTTGTATATTTTGCTTATATATATATAGTCATCTGCAGACAGATCTGTTTCGCTGTATCACAGCTCATCAGTACGGTTAGACATCCAATTGCTTTTACTCAGGATTGAAACCTAACCGAATTGTTGTCAGTCAGCGATTCTACCTCTGAGCTATGGGTGCTCGGTAGAAGGAGGCAGACTTTTAGCATGTGATATACCATGTATACATACACCAGTAGTTAGAGTGTTCTAATTCATTACTGAATGAACAATGCATAGATGCTAGAGTAGTTACTGTCTTTTTCAATGTCGACCATTCTTCCAGAGTGCTCCAATCAGGGTGTGAGAGCATAAATAGTTTTCAGCATTCCCTCATATATATATATATATATATATATATATATATATATGTGTGTGTGTGTGTGTGTGTGTGTGTGTGTGAGGGAATGCTGAAAAGTTCTTGATAACTCACTTCTTAAAATTAGTATCTTAATGACCAAGCATTAGAAATGGTTTGAGGTAAATCAGTTTTCAACACCCTTCAGTAAGTTAAGTGCTATATGTGATACACACTTTGGGTGATCATGTCTCAAAAGAGACATGACTGACTGGGCAGAAGATTATTTTGCAGTAGGTTGCCATTGCTTTCTGCGGTAGATTAGTTGGTATCCTATTATTTAACTCATAACTAGAAGGAAGAGATGGATTAATACTTTTCACAAAGGTATTTGTGCATAAGTGAATGTAAGGAATTCCCCTTACGTACGTATATATATATATATATATATATATATATAAAGAAAACAGTAAAATAAAAAATAACTCAACTGACAGCTTCATTGAGATGATTTACTGTAAACTTAAAAATACTTAAAACTAGAAATATATTTTTTGTTACAAGAGTAGATGACAAATTCATAAAATTATTTTTCCTTCTAACATATATTAAATTTATTTAGATGAGTATTTGTCAACTTAGAGATTACTTTAACCAGTGTAGATTCTAGCCTTCTTTGGATTTGGGCATATTTCTGGGTGGTTCAAATTAAACTCATTTTTTTTTTTTTTTTTTTTGCAAAAGTTATATGATACAACAGTCAAAACTGTTGTGATTATACTTGTTTAATAAGATTAATGTATAATCTTAATTCATCATTTTGAGAATTAAAACAAAAAGTGTTTCTTCACTTCTGGGATCTGAAATTTAATTAATTTTTGTCATAATCCATTTTATATTAAATCAAAAACAAAATAAAGCATTCTTTTATATCCTTTCCAGGCAATCTCCTGCCAATGCTTGAAGGTAAAGAGAATGTGCCAACACTTTATTAAATAATGAAAAAAAAAATGTTGATACTGTATGTGATCAGTATCCAATGTGCTTTAATTGGAGGATAGATTACTTATATGGGGTCACCACTATCTCTTGTAATATATATCATTTATTTGATTGTAGCCAAACACAATAATTTACTTTAGTTATGTATATAGAGATGGCATCTTCATATTTTGGAAGATGAACAAGGATAGATAAATTGAACTCCTTGAGAAATTGGAAAAAGAATACAACCAGATGACCTTGATAAAGTGGAAGCGGTAATTCTGGATTATATTCAAAGTTTAACAGATTGTGCATCAAGAAATGAATAATTGAATTAAAAAAGTTAAATCCTGACTCTGAGACTCTATGGGAATTGTAATAGAAATAAAAAAAAACAAATCTGTGTGCCAAGACTAAGTTCAATGGTAGTAACAAAAGCAGGGTCCAAAATCCAACCTTCCTTATGCAAGAGAAAAAAAATCGCACTTTTGTTCACTAGCTCAAAAATTGTCCTTTTCTGTCAAAGCTCTAAAAATCACTTCTTCCCAGTAAACAAAAACAACAGCCTTAATTTGCTGTGTAAATTCTTTGATTGGTCATGCCAGACTTGGAGGAAAATTAACATAGTTTCTGATACTTATAGCAGTTCTTTTTGCGCTAACAATTCTCTGTAATTTTTTTTTTTTTGGCAGACCACAAATGTTTTTGTTATACTCCCTTCTGTCATAAAGGTGACACCCATCTTGGCCATCTTTTGTCTCTTCACTTTTCTCCCTGGCAGAACCATGGTGCCTTCTATTCCACCATCACCATCAATATTGGTTTTGTTCTGCAGCATATTTGCTACCTTTCACATTCTTATATATATATATATATATATATATATATATATACATACACCTATGGACAATAATGGGCATGTCCCAATGTGTATATAATATGTTGGACTTTATTGTGAGGCTGGCGTTTTCTTACTGTCTAGCAGTTATGTACTAGCAGTGATTATTTACTTCATGCTGCTTGCAACTTTTGTATTTGATGGGGTTATAAATATTACTATTATAAAGTGGTTAAAAAACTGGTGCAAAAGTTGAAAGAAAAAGAGATGGCACACCAAAAGTGACAAACTGTTGCTGAAGATGAACACTTGATTATTGAGAGCAAAAGAAATAGAAAACTTCTCCAGAGTTGACAACTAAAATTAACAACAACCAGTGTCACTCCAAACTGAAAAATTGACATATCAGTGAGGATTGGGAGGGCCAGACCCATTGCGGAAGGTGAATAAGAAGTGGAAATATTTCAAGAAGAAGAGTGGCAACATGTATTGTGGGCAGATGAGTTTAAATTTGAACTCTTTTTGGAAATAAGAGGAGGTTGTGTACAGATGAAGAAAGCCAGGAGAAAGACTGGATGATGAATGTGTGGTTCCAACAGTTAATTAGGATGGTTGGCCTGTTATGGTGTGGGGGTGTTTTGTGGAGAGAGAAAGGGCAGGAGATCTGATTGAGGTCAAGGGAGTCATGAAAAAAGAACAATATCATTTGATTTTGCAAAGGTATGCTAAATCACCTGGTTTATGTATAATTCACCTTTTAACAAGAAATTGATTCAGAGACATTCTTCTAAATTTTCAAAATTTTCTAAATTGATTGAGGTCAAGGGTGTCATTAAAAGAAGAAGAGATTATCATTCAATATCTAAAACAAAATTATGTCCTCCTAATGTCTCTCCCATTCAGTTAACATGCGATGAACTGAATGGGAGAGTTCAAAGTAAATACTCAAAGATTGAGAGTAAACTTTTTCAGGGTTGAGGAATGCTTGAGAAAGTTTGCCATCTAGTTTGTTTTTTTTTTTCAAAAACTGTTGGAAAGAATGCCAAGAATTTTTAAGTAGTAATTAAGGCAGGTAGTGGTTTTATTGACAAAATCAAAATATGATGTATGATAATTCTTTATAGTTAAGTGCTTATTTTTTGTAAAAATAAAAGCAAATACACTGTAGTTAGTGAAATGTTATTTCATATCTAAAATTATATCTCATCTTAAAGTGTTCTTATAAAAAAAATGCAGAGTGGCCCCAAATTTTTGCCTGTAATGCATATATACATATATATAACTCTTAAAAGTAGTACAAGCTAATGGGTTGTCAGTCCACTGTTTGTATTGATTTACTTTATTAAGACTGCTTGATACTTAGTAGAGCAATATATATGGTAATGTTTTTATTATAAGTTTATAATAAAAACATAGTTTGCTGCAACACAAAAGCCATAGTGTTTCAGTACTGTCTTATTGGCACCCCCATCAGGCAGTGAAATATTTTTTTTCTGTTAAAAATCATTATATATAGCAGCTTAAGAACAACACAAATTTTACCATATCCAGACAATTAAGGGAGGGGATTTCACAGGGTTTGTCTCAATGAACCAATAAAAAGTTAGGTCATTATGGATAAGAGAAATTTGATTGTAAGGGTAAAGGTGGGGTAGAGACTTGAAATGACTTGAGGTCCAGACATTTTCCATGCCAGTGATGAAATAAATTGAATGATACATATGTAGCATTTAGCAAGTGTGAAAAGTTGTGTGTCATCATGAAAACGGTTACTGGGTTTTCTTTAAGTTATTTTTCACTTAGAGTAGTGAACAAGAGACAAAAATGGGAAATTTTCTTTTTAAAAATACACTGCATGTCAAACATATGCAATTGACTTATTGGGTGATCTATCCATTAAGCCAAAACAAATTATCAGAAGATGGGAGAATCAATCAATTTATGCCAGGGGATAGATTCTAGATGTCTAGTTATATTAGGAAAAATTAATTTTTATTTAGGGTATATTTTAGATGATGATGACAAATGGAAGTTACTTCATCACATTTAGTTAGCAAGTTTAGTTTTGGGAATTTGATAATATGTAATTCTTGTTTTTAAGCTTCTATATGTAATGATTCCAAAGAGAAAAATATTTCACTGCCTGACAAGGTGCTAATAAGATACTACTGAAACAGCAGCTCTTGTGTTGCAGTAAACTATGTTTTTATTATAAACTTGTAATAGAAACATTACCATATATATATATATATATATATATATATATATAAATAATCCTACATATTATGGCTTGACTTGAAGTTTTATGTGTTATACAATCATCAGACACATTTCTGACTGACAGTTTAATAGATTTGAATTTAACTTCATTCAGTGTTCATGGGAATATAATCTTATAAAGTTACTGTTTTTTAATAACATTAAAACTTTAAAACTTGAAATATTCTAAGGTTACAGGTAGATAAAAATTAAAAATTAAAATAAAAATTATTAAAAATAATAAAATGCAGGGTGAAGAAATCAAAGGGGCATAAATCATGAGACTTAGAAATTTAAATATTATATGGATATAAAAAGTATAGAGAAAATTAAAATTTTCAAATTTTAAATAAAAATAAAATAAAATAAAAGTGTTAAGAAAAATTAAAAATTAAAATTTAGAATTAAGATTTCCACAATGTAGGGTGCACTCTCATCCAGTTTGATATTTGTGACTTCTCCCCATCGATATCTAGAAAACTTAACTGCAGCCTTAAATTTGGTTAAAAATTACTGCCCCATCAGTGACCAAGAGATCAACATCATCAAACGGGCCCAGAAATCTATTTTATTTTACAATGAATGCCTGTAGACTAGAAAACAAAAAACAAAAAAAACAACCTTGATTTCTGCATCACCATGGGGGCTTCTGATTCTGCAGAGACCTGCAACTTGGGAGGGCTCTTTTAGCTCTGGAATCTTAGCCACATCTTTGATTTATGTAACACTGGACTTTTACAAGATGACAGACTGATAATCCTCTTACAAGATAACAGACTGATAATCCTCTGCAAAACTAATCCACAAGAAACAGATAAACTCAGAAAGGATCTAATAAAATATTTCAAAGACCACGATCTTAACATTACCACCATAACTAACACTAGAGTCGTAAATTTCTTAGATGTTACCTTCGACCTGAGCAATGGCTGGTACAAATAGTACACTAAGGACTCTTATAACTACACATACATCAACAGGGAATCAAATTACCCTCAAAGAATTACCAACAACCCACACAAATCTACCTAATTTTGTTTAATTACCAACTCTAGCAATAAAGAAACTTTTGACAATTCTAAAATTAAATACATTAATGCTTTAGAAAAAAAGTAAACTCAACATTAGTTTAGAATACTTTGTTAAAAACTAGGTTGACAGAAATAGGCAGAACTCATGTAAACATGACATTATTTGATTTAACCCACCCTTCAGTCATAACGTCCACTGGTAAACTCTTCCTTAACTTAATGCACAAACGTTTCTTCCATTCACCCACACTAAAAAAATCTTCAACAAAACAATGTTAAAATCAGTTATAGTTGCATTAAAAACATAGATAAATATATTTCACAACATAATGCTATGATACCAAATATTTGGTCCACATAAACAACATCTGTCATCCAACTAATAAAATTTTACAGAGATGTATTTTATTTAAATATTGTTTTTTTTATTTTGGTTATTATCACTCTATAAACTCTTCAGACTAATATCCTCATCTTCCCTGTTTCACCACAAATAAATGTTGAAAAGCCAACAAACTTATTTTTAGAAGAGAGGTGCAAATACCCTTGGGAAAGGTATTAATCTGTCTCTTCCCTCTAGTTATGGGTTAAATAACAGGACAGATTGGGTTTTGTAGCCTTGGTCGGCAACCTGTCTACTGCAGAAAGCAATGGCAACCTACTGCGGGATTATGATCTGCCCAGTCAGTTATGTCTCTTTCAAGACATGATTGCCCAAGCATTTATCACGTATGGCACTTAACTGACTGAATTACTGCTGAATATATGATCGTTTTATTTTATATATATATATATATATATATATATATATATATATATATATATATAAGACTATGGCTTTTCCTTTGAAAGTTTAGCTTCAGTCTGAGTAGGCAGAGCAGCATCAGTAGTAGTTGGAGAGCCCTATGTAAGAGTGCGACTGCAGTTACTTTCCCTGAAGGGAATCTGCAAGTGCTGTCTTGATACAATTTCTTTCTTTTTTTTTCTTTTCACACTATGCATTTCTTCAGTAGCATGCCTGAGCTTATTTTCTCCACTTCTTAAACCGCTGCAAAGTTGCAGCCACTAATGACAACAGTCACTTTCAATGTCTTCCTCTTTTCAATATTCATGTGAAGTGAATCATGTCTCTCTTACAGACATCTTTAAAATGAAGATGGGCCGCCTGCCTTTGTGCTTTCTTGCTGGAGGCCAACCCATCATTCAACAATATGGAGAATCCATTATTGCTGCATTTATGGAAACACTTCAAAACTACTATTTTTTTTCTTAACTTTTTATATTGCTTTCTTCAATACTATTTCTATTTAATTCTTTAGTGCTTCTGAGAACTGCTTTCAATATGAGGTTTTATTACTTGAATCTGAGAACTGTTTGATGCGGAGTGAGCAAAAGTTGTAAATGAGATTTTGTCCAGAATATCATTGAAAATTCAGTAATGCGACATAGCTTAAAATAAAAAATTGGACAGCACACTAACCAAAATGCAGTGATCAAAACAACAAAGATAAGGATACTAGTCAGAATAATGACACTCATCCAAGTTTGAACGTGAGACACTTATTTTTATTTAATGTGAAGATATTACATAATTATCAAATGGTCAAAGTTCAGATATTATTATATAGTTAAATGATCTTTTTCAAAAAAAATTTTGACATGTTGTATAGATGAGCAAATGGTTTTTGCTATAAATTGATTTGAAATATCCATAAAAATATATCAGTAATAATTTTCTACATAAGTAGACTGAAGAAAGTCTATATAATTGTGCACTGCAAACATTTTACAACAATGATGTATTCAAAGTAACTTAGAAAAGCATTGCAAAAAATCTGTAAAAACATAAAAAGTAATTTACATAAAAATGTAGAGCACATATGAAAGTATCAAACATTTGGCCATGGTGAATATTATAGTTCTGGTTATCTATCGAGTTCTTCTATGCAGAATTTCTGTTTTTCTGAAACCATGTTAAATTCTCATAATTTTCTCATATTACTTTAGTTGTATTATTATTATTATTATACAGGCTGTGATGAATATATTATTTTCTAAATTATGCAAAAGTGAAAATAACACTGACATCTCATTTTAAGAGATATATTTATCAAAAGTACACAAAAATATTTTGAAATACTAAAGAGCAAATTTATTTAATAAAGTTACCATTGGTCTTCAACCACAGTCTCCGGACAACTTTGGAATCTTGTGTAACTCTTTTGGATGGTCATCTTGTTTAAGTTGGTAAATACTACCAGAATCCTTGCCTTCAGTTCATCTTTGGAATAACAAGGAATTTTATTGGTAACTACACTCTACACATAATAATCAAGGAGATTGCACTATGGGGAGTTAGGTGGCCAGATGTAAGGTGTGTTGTGGTTGCAGAAATTGTCTCATAGGCATAACTGTGTTCTCCTACTTGTGGTATGGTGCAGAGTCCTGTTGCCAGACATAGGCTCCTCCAGTAGCAGCCTCCTTCTTGACCCAGAGCACTTGATGTAGGTCTCTATGCTGTGTCTGAAGTCCTGTGGGAAGAGGAGTGTAGGCATAATGTCACCATCCCTAGTGACCCACTCCAAACACCATAATGCTCTAAATATATCATCCAACTCTTTCCAATCCCTCTGCACTGTTCTCAGATCGATACCCAAACACTCTGAAATGTTCATATTGGAGCTTTTAGCATGAATGCCAAGTAGTACAGAATGTTGTTTACAAATTCCTGGTGAAGTGAGCTGAGTCATGGTGGTCTTTTACTCACAGATGGTGCCCAACTGACCATACCATACTGTGCAGACAACAAAATCACAAATAAATAATGTGAATGTGTAAGATTAAAAATGTCAACAATTTATCCATTGTACGTGTGTGTATAAGTGGATAATGAAGTTGACACCCAGAGGCAACAGTCTGTTTCATATTAAACACAATTGTCAGACCTGAATATATAGAAATATACATCAGAATAACTGAAGGACTCTGGAAATTGAGAAACCATGCTCACAAAACTTCCTATGCAAATAATAAATTTGCAAAAAACACAATGCTTTCTAAATATATATGGAAAATTAAAGCCAAAAATGAAAATATAATAGAAAACGAGGAAAATATCAGCCTACAACAATCAATCTAAAACTTAACTTTGTTTGGAGCAGAAAATAGCTAGAATTACCTTTCTAAACTACTACAAATTACTAAATAAACAATCAAAACTTATCTCAAAATGCAGACATTCTTTGCTCTACAGTTACAGATGGTTTTGGTCTGTGCAGGTGGTTATTTTTATGTTGTGCCTTTTTATGATTAGTGTTATTATCAGTGCAACTATAGAGTGCTTGATGGATAGAAAGTTTTTGTGTGCATGAGTTTAATGAATATTTTTCCTATATTTGTTTTTATGCTTTTGTTTTACAGTGGAATGGAATCACATGTTTCTTTTCCTGTTGCATTGTTTTGTATTGTGTAATGTGTGAGTGAGTGTTGCCAAAATCCACTCACTTTTCAGGCTGTTTCATTATATATGTTTGGGTTTGCTGAAGATGGTTTCATTGGAAGAATTGTCGCTTAAACTGATTTAGGGACCTGCTTGATTATGGAGTGGTGAGTGGTTGAGAGATGTGTGATTATGTAAAGTGGTTCGTCTTTGGATTTTTCTATATGGTTGCTATCTGCCTTTTCTTAGGCTGACTGTGACGTCTAGGAAATTTACTTCTTTTACGTTTGTTTTAATGTTTATACTGAATTCCATATTTTTAAAGATTTTCATAATTATTTTTCTGGTTTTATCTTATTTTTGCGAGTTACAATTTCTTGGGATTATGAGACAATCATTCCTGTAGAGATCTATATCCTTTTTATTGATTATTTTACTTAGTTCATGTGGTAACTGTATAGTTAGAAGTTGGGATTTTTCTGTATCATCAAAACTTCTCATTGCCCATTTCGGATCAGCATATATAAATTGAGCCATAATACAACACACATGGCCTGAAAATTGCACTGAATAATAAAACTGCCAATGCTTAGTGTAGGCCTTATTGTCCATATATGTTCTGTCTCTAATATGGACCACTTTTACTCATAAATAAAGTGTATCTTAAAACTAATAATATATTGTGTATTTGGGCATTTAATTGAAGACAACTAACAAGGCACTGTGATTAGCCTTTTTATTTAATGTTTCTTGCGTTGATGTAAATGTTTTCTTTTCTGGACACAAAGTGTTTATTAACTGTCAAAAAATTCTGAATATCCGAGTGCTTTTGGTTATTCTTTTAGCCATTACCAAGGGCAATTTTTATATTTAACTGAATGTGTGTGCGTGTATTTTTGATGCATTTGTCTGAAGTTATAAGAATATTTTATTTTCCAAACACAGTCAGCACATTGTCGCCATGTTGGTAGTTAACGTTATTGAATGTTGGCTTTTTCTTTTTATCATTGGGGATTCCATTATTTTTATTGATTTTTTTTCACATGTGAATAAGGCTATGATAGTTGTATTTCATGCTAGTATGTTTTGAATGTAGTTTAATAAGTTGTCATGTATGTCTAAATGACTCCTAATTAACTTATAATTTGGTAAGTGTAATGTGAGTCAACTAGATGTTATGGGAAAACAAACCTATTCCTCAGATAATGGACTCTCCCTTCTATATTAATAACAGTTCTTGGGAAGTTCATAGGAGTTCTTTAAACTTCTATTAGAGTTCAGTAGAACCGCTAGGCAGTTGATATTAGTCGGCAGTTAGCCGAATACTAAGGAGTCAACTTTCAGTGGAAGATTACCAAGTTCCTAACATTTTGGGTGCATTAAGTCGATTAGCAACCAACACAGCACGATTATAACCTTCAGTGCAAAAATTACTCCACAACACTAGATAGGCATGTAGTATGACCAATATAATTTTGTATGAGTTTGCTTTGATCAGGAACACGGTTCCTAAAAGGGTATTGGAACTCATAAATAATAATGGTTTTCTATTATTATGATTTTGCGGGTGGGTTGTTATTTTTTTATGATAAAGTTAGCTATTTCAAATTATCTGTAATAGATAATTGAATTTTTTTGTTCTGGTCAAATGGGGTGGTGTATTTCTTTATCATATTTCTAAGAGAAAATTCATCTTGCTTATAGATAACGTGTATTTGGCTTTTGTATAAGACATTAACGTTATTGTTTCTGTGTGTATGTTTAGTATTGTTATTAGTTGCTTTAAAAAGCAATAGTCTAACTGATGGTCTATAAGGTAGTGACTTTTTAAATATTGTGTTTCCGACATGAGATATGTAGTAGTTAGAGAAGCATGGAATGAGTAGATTTCCTCTACTGATACCATTTATTTGGGTGTAGATATTTGTCATAGAAAGAGAATTTAGTTGTGTAGGAATGCAATAGTTTTTTGAGGATATTTGATTTGATGGATAGAGCTTAAAAAAGCTTAATCATAGTAACTCTGTCAGTTGTCTTTAACAGGATGTGTGTGATCTGTATAAGTTTAAGACCACTTAGCTATAACAAAGTTATTTTCATTGTTTTGCATTACCTTCTAAGATATGAGATTGCATGATGGTATAGTATTTTGTTATTGCACCACCTATCATTCCTATAGAATTTATGGTCCAAAAATTTTGTTGTTCCTTATTTAGCAGACATTGTGATAGTATTTGTGCATTAAATTAGGAAATATGGACAAAAAATGCTCATCTCTGCAAAGAGCCCAAATTAGGTTTTGTGTGATGAAGGCTATTTTGAATATTAATGTAAAAGCAGGTTGTAGCAAACCAGCTGTGCACACTGCTATCATGAATTTCTCAAATTCAGGAACATTTAGCAACAAAGAGATGAATGGATGTCCAAAGAAAACCAGTGCAGAAAATGGCCATTTGATCATTGCCAAATCATTCCCAACAAGTTCTTGAGAGAAAATACATATTGGTCTGCTTCAAAATACTAAAAATAACAGTTCTATGACGGTTTCACATCATTTCAAATTTGAATTTGGTCTTAAATCATTCATACCAGCTTGTAAACAACTAACTGCAGCTATGAAACTCAAATATCTGATATTTGCTAAGTAGCAAGAAACTTGGAAGACTGAAGCAAAGTTAAGTTTTCAAATGAATTTATTTGGCAACAGTTTGTTATGCGTAAAAGAAACATTAAAGATATGATGAAAAGTGTACAATTCAAATTATGAAGCATCTACCAAACCAGAAGGTTTGGTGTGCCATGTCCAAATCTGGACCCTACTTCTTGCCTCCAGGAACAACAATGAATGGTGCAGAAACTGGAACTGCATATGTACATTCATTAGTGCACAATATATATGCATAATGGTGATTTATTCAAATAGTCAAAGTTCAGAACTTGTTTTGAAGAGGATCAGCATAATAACACAGGAATGGTCTGGGAAGAACCCAAATCTGATCTCAATTAAAAATTTAAGAGAAACTATCCAAAACAAAGTTTCCGAAAATCTACCTCTGAAAACCAAAACATTGAGAGAAGTTATGAAAAAAGTCTGGACAACAGAAATCTTGGTTGCCTAGTGTGAAAACTGGATTCATTCAAGCAGTAATGAAAAACAAACAAGGTTATACAAAAGACTGACCACTTCACTATTTTGTTTGAAATGAATACAGAATTTTGTCATGTACGAATCTGTGAGTCAAATTGAATCAATCTCTCATAAATGACTTGTTACTGCATTGTTTTTAAGTTTAAGAAAATAAAATTGCAAGATGATCCTAAACTATTGTTAACAATTATAGATTAAAATTTACTATATTTATATGGAAGAATGTTCAATATCTGATAGCATTTATAGATATAGACAGTTGTCTGAAGATTGTACTGAGGCATGAAACTGACAATCACCTATCCACAAAGTATGTGCGGCATGTGCACACACATTATATATATATATATATATATATAGATATATATATATATATATATATTTATTTATATTCATTTAAATGTAATTCATTTAAACTGGAGAACTTCAAAAATTGTACCAAACTGGTTGGCCACATGTGGAAATTAAAACTGAAATATGGAAAAGATCCTGATATAACTTGGAATATAGTTAAAATAGCCAAACCATACAACAGTGACAATATGTGCAGATTGTGCCAGAAGGAAAAATTAGCTATTATGTTGTTCCTAGAATTAAAAAAATTACTAAATGTAATCATACCCATAAATGCATAGTAGGGTCATACAAGAGTGTTCTAAGATCCTTAAATAGCTCCTCCCTAATTTTGAAATTTTCTAGGTTGTTTGAAAATTCCAGTCACATGTTTGTAAAACATCCCCGTTCAAGCATTTGAAAAACAGTAAAATCAGTTATTGTAAATTGGCTGAAGATATCAAAAGGTTGAAACCTAGGTCACAGAAATAACTAATTTCCAAATGAAAAATATTCAAAAGTTCTACAATATAATTGTATTGAACACTTTTGAATACAACTGTGTACTGATCTAATTTAATTATAATCAAAAACTAATATATATATATATGTGTGTGTGTGTGTATGTGTGTACAGATATATTATCCTATGTCCAGTTCATAATATGTACTTATGCACCTGATGATAGTGTAATGCAAGTCATGGTTTAGATGTAGGATAGTGTATGTGTCTAATATATATATATATATATATATATATATGTATATATATATATATATATATATTAAAAAAACAAAAAGCTTAAAAACTACACCATTTGTCAAACGGTTATGTTTTTGAGATTTGTTGGAAATTATTAACACCATCTCTTTTCATAAATATAAAAAAAATTTCCATAGACATTTTGACTTAATTGTGAAGGACATTAATTCGTCAAACAAAGTTTTAGTTAAATCAGGCAAAACAGCAAGCTTCTATGAAATCACCCCTAAAGATTAATTAGGAAAGCCTTTACCAAAGAATTATAGAAAAAATACACAATAACAGTTAATTTAGCTGACAAAATTAATGAAATCAGGAAAAATATCACCGACAAACTTAAAATCAGCAACAGTTAGTAAACTCTGCACTAAAGAATGATATGTCACGATGAAGAACCATAAACCTGATTTGGAAATTAATTCCCCTACCAGGATTATCAACCCTCAGTCAGTCAGTTAAGTGCTATACATGATAAACGCTTGGGTGATCATGTCTCGAAAGGGACATGACTGATTGGGCAGAAGATTATCCTGCAGTAGGTAGACTGATTTTCAACCAAAGCTATAGAACCCAATCTGTCCAGTTATTTAACTTATTGCTGGAGGGAAAGAGATGGATTAATACCTTTCCCAAGGGGATTCGTGCGTAAGTGAATGCAAGAAATTCAACTGGAATTCAACTCTACCAGGCCAGAAACTGGTAGAATTAGCAAGTTTATCCTACATAGAATTAACAAACAAATTAAAAAATGCCTTGGATTGGCACAATGGATTAATACCACTGATGTTATCAACTGGTTTAATGATATAAACAATAAAACTAATTGTTCTTGGATTCAGTTTGAAATTGTGGATTACTAACCAACCATTTCCAGAGACCTATTTACTTTGGCTTTGGAATTCAACACTGAGGACTCTAATCTTTCCAACAAAGAACTGAACATCATTACAAACTCAAAAAGAGCCATCCTTATCCATAAGACAGAACAGTCGATTAAGACCAATTCTGATTAACTCACATACATATATAGTTATGGGAATTAATTAATATACATATGTGGGTACACACATGTATAATATAATTACTCAGATGTTAATGAAACAGTGCTCAATGTAGTATTATCAGAGCTATTATATATATATATATATATATATATATAATAGCTCTGATAATACTATATATATATATATTAATAAATATAAAAATTGTTCTATGTTGATGGCATGGCTTGGCGTTACATACGTTATGCAGTCACCAGGTGCGTGCTACAAACTGACCTTTAACAGATTTGAATTTACGTTCACTCAATGGCAGATTAAGTCTTATAATCTTAGGTTACTGTTTTTTAATATATCAAAAGTAAAATTTAAATAGACAATGATTACATGGAGAAAATAAAAATTTTAAATTAAAAAAAAATCATTAAAATGCAGGGCAATTAAATCAAAGGGGTATAATTCATAATTACTAATTGTAATATTTGGAAGGGATGGAGAGAAAGAATGACAAAGGGGGAAGTAAAGGAGTGAGAAAGAAAGAGGTTAATGTATAGAGGAATCTGTATCAATCAGATTTTTTCTATGGCAGTCCATAGTCATTAATTCACTTTTTGTTTTGTTAAGTAGATTAGGATTATTTATATGGTTTAAGATGACAAGTTTTTCTAAAAGGCACAAGTTACATCTGTCTTCTTTTCTGCTGTAAAATTTGAATTTAGTGACGATATTTCAGGTAAAAATTGTGTTGTTGTTTTGTAATTTCAAATAATTTCTTTAGTATTTCAAGATATTTTTGTGTAATTTTGGTAAATATATTTGTTAATTCTTTTAAATTTTTTTTTTTTTAAAATTGGTCACTTGTCCACTTATGTTTTTACAATAAATGTTTATGGGTAAATCCCAAATAATTCTATCCAGACATTACTGAATAAGTTTGTACTATATTGTTTTTTTTTAATACATAAACTTTAGCTCTTACACCCTTGTCACAGAATCAGACATTACAAGTCATTTTGCCAATAAAAAATAATTTCTCAGCTGAGACAAAAATATATCTAAGGAACAACATATCAGGAATGCTTAAACAGTTTTCGAAAAATATGAGAGTACATGTTCAAGCTCAGTAAAGAAAAGTGCAAATTTTGTTTAAAATTAAGAACCTAAAACAAATCATTAACATTAAACGGTCATCAACCAAATCAAGGTAAGTGCAATTATGATTATGCTTCTCCCAACAAACGTTACTAGGTCACAAGTATTTCTGGGACTAGCAAACTACTATCAAATTTATGTACCTAATATGCAGGATTTGAACACACATTTTCCTCACAAGATTTCTCAATTATTCAGGCCAGTAGCTGTTAATAAATATACTATTTAATTATAAAAAAACAGAGCATCTCTTCAAATACTAATATTCATTAAAAATAATGTTTGAATAAATAAATTAAAAATATTAGTAATTATGTCTCCAGTGAAAAAAAAGAAATTTAAATTGCATACAGACCAGACTTCTATTATTAATTTATGATTTGAAAAAAGGAATTCCTATGTATATAGCAAGTCGATTACAATGCAAGGGTAGCATCCTATTAAATTATGATTTTAGGATGGAATACTGTCTAAAAAGATAGGACATCTGGATGGGTTATCAAGATTGATACCAAAAAATTTGGAATTGTTTAAGGGAAGAAGTAAAAGAAAAAACAGAACAAGACATGATTAGTACAGAAAAAAGAAAAAAAAAACAACTAAAAGAAACTAAGAAAGAAATCAATCCAGACTTGAATATTTGTTACTTATGTGATTGAACATTTATGTTTGCATAAACAGTGGCAATACCTAGCTTATTACAAAAGTGAATATTAAATGAATTTCATAGTAGACACATCCGGGAATTTCAAGGATGAAGTCTCTTATGAGAAGTTATGTGTACCAGACTGAAATGGATGAAGACATTGAAAAAGTAGTAAAAGCCTGCAGAGGTTGTGCTCTGGCATCAAAGTTACCTACACTGAAAATACAACCTGGGCCAAAGAATGATATACGCCGGTCAAGACTGCACATAAATTTCGCAGGTCCAATAAATGGATCACATTATTTTGTAATGAGTAGCTTTACTAAGGCCTGAAATTTCTAAGTGCAAAAACAAACTTCTTCCATGACAGTAATTTTTTTTTACATAAACTGTTTACAAGATATGACATTCCAGATACCATAGTCTCAGATAACGGTACAGAATGCATTGCTCACAAATTCAAAGATATTTATAAAATGTTCTCTATTGCACATATTACTACCTCGCCATATTACCTAAGGTCAAATGAACAAGCTGAAAAGTTTGTGGGTACATTCAAGGGAATTTAAAAAAAAAAAAAGGAAGTCATAAAAAAGAGAGTGAAGAAGCATTACAAATATTTTTGAGAATTTACCAAATGACACTGAATTCTAATACACCATCAGACATATCACTGGCAGAATCAATGTTTGCAAGAAAAATTAAATCAGTGTTTGAGAAATTGTTACCAAGTCAAAAATGACTAAAAACGGATAACAAAATGGGCACTATATTTTACAAGCTTAGTGAAAAAGTGTTTTTCACAGTGTATGAAAATAGAAAAGATGTGGGGAGACAACATGATAATGTCACTTATTGGAAAGATGATAAAAATAGCCTTACTCTTTCTTCCGACCTCAACTGAAATTATTACATTGAATTAATAGCCAAATCGACTGCTAGGAAGGTTGGGTCACTGTCGGGCCAGCAAGTTTTTTCCACCGGAATCCATTTTGCACATATACAAATCAACCATGCGACCATGCATGGAATACTGTTGTCATATCTGATCAGGCACCCCTGCTGTTGTCTCAGTGTTCTCAACAGGCTCCAAAGGAGAATCTGCAATATGATTGGTCCCGACCTGGCAGCTCGACTCCAGCCACTTTCTCATTGGTGGGATGTGGCTTCTCTCTGCCTCTTCTACAAATATTTTCATGGCTTCTGCTTTGAAGAACTTAGGTGTTCATATCCTTCTCTTGCCCTTTCTCTTTCTTCTCCTGTAGCTGGTTTGTCTTTGTCTTCACTCTTTTTCTGTCTAAAACTTTAACTCTCTTATGTAGCCCCCTGTGCATCAGTGGTGGTACCGCCTTGCTTGGGGTGAAATGTTAAAAAAAAAAAGATGCAAAGTTAAGTACATTGTTGAACTCATCAGAAAGTAGAAGTGGTTGGGGTGATACTAATGAATGAAATAAATAAATAAAATAAAAAGGTTTAGTAATAAAAGGAAATCTCAAATTGGCCATGTTGTGGAATAAATAACACACCTCCGGTGACTAAATGAAATAGCCTAGCTGTTTAAAGAACTCCAGTCAGTCAGTTAAGTGCCATACGTGATACACGCTTGGGTGATCATGTCTCTTTTGAGACATGACTGACTGGGCAGAAGATTATCCCGCAGTAGGTTGCCATTGCTTTCTGCAGTAGACTGGTTGCCGACCAAGGTTATAGAACCCAGTCTGTCCTGTTATTTAACCCATAACTGGAAGGAAGAGATGGATTAATACCTTTTCTAAAGGTATTTGCACGTAAGTGAATGCAATGAATTCAGCTGGAATTCGAACTCGGCTCCCCGCTTTCTCGTTCCGAGCTGATATCCAATGCACCACAATGCACATCCGTTGTCAAAAAAATCGTTGGAGTTAGTCTTCAGCGTATTTCTTACAGATGTCATGATGAGTGTCTAAGCAAGACTTTATATAACAACAAAATAGATTGAATGCCTGATTCACAGAAGACTTACCTTAATGAATTCTACATAGTCCTCATAAGTTCCTTTTTGCGGTGCATAGTAAATGCCACTAGCGGAAAATTTGTACTTTGGTTCTGCAATAATGGCTGGATTATAGAAGTCTGCTAGAATGGTAGTCAAGCAACGCATGTCCCAAACATCAGTCACACGTCCTCCATAGTTACACTGACCTGTCATGTAGGTAATTGCATCGTATGGAATTTCTTCATATTCATTAATGAACATCTGAAAATTAACAGATAAACAGAATAACAATCGTTTCGATTTGATTTCATTAGGTCGTTTGCAACTTCATAGACAATAAAAAGCATTCAACAAGAGGGATTTAGTTGTGAAGACAAACATCATCATTATTAGCAAAGATAAAAGCCCAATACGAAGTTAATTCTTTTATACATTTTTAAAATAAACTTTAGATTTTGGATGAAAAGAATTCTGATTGGTATAACAAAGGTTGATTGATTTTGTTTAGTGGCATATCAACACCTCTGTGGGTTATTTAATGCCGAAATCTAAATATTTTGAACAAAATTTCATAGCTTCAACTAAGTGCATTTCGAATGCAATTGTATGCTTTCAACTACAGGTAATATGAATTGTTGGTCATTTTACTACAAAATGTCCTCTAATAGAACGAGAGTTCAGAAGTTGCTATCTCTGGATCCTTAGCAAATGATCAGGAGCGCACATCAACAGACTCAACCTGGTGTGACATGATAACAGGGGAGCAATCCAGCGGCCTCACACTGGTCTGGCTAACCTGAATAGACTCAGACAGAGAAGAAAATCTTAAACATCTGCACATACAACTCATGTACTGTCAATGATTGTAACAATAACTCTTGAGACTCTGCTTTATGAACTATTGACAGTGAATTGGAATACCATTGATCTTTCTGCAACTAAATTAAAAGAAAAAATAGAGGTACATCATGATAGTGGTCGCTACATGTATTTATCAAGTAATGGATCTTATTGAAGAAATGGATTAGGCTTCTTAGTGAACAAGAACTGTGTATTTTCGGTGCAATACTACTGTATAAATGTACTGTTGATTTTTGTTTGGGATTTCATTATTTGCCCAAAGCTAGAATTCTAAACTATTTACCACTCCAGGTCACAGTGGACCAGGGAACAACAGCAGTTTAGAGGTGGTTCTACGCACATCAAAACATTCAATTTCCTGATCAGAGGCCTTGCTGCCGGACATAGTTTATCATCATACACAGGATGGACTGAAGAAAGGAAGGGAGATGATAACAGTACAGAGTGGGTTTAAATAAAATAGATAAATATATTTAGAAAAATCATGTTTCATCTATCTCCAAAGAGATTTTTTTCTGTATAATTAATAAGCTTGACTTTTTAAAGAGAAGTCAAACAAAAAAAAAAAAAAGGAAGGAAGATGGCGGTGTGAGCATGTGCATTTTTTGATCAAGTGAGGAGGCTCTATCTGAAATACTAGTTTTTACCTAACCTTGAATACTGACATCAGGCACCAGTTACAAATACACAACTCTCTCAACCACAAGGCAGACCAAAATATTTTTTTTTCCTTTTGGATAAATATGCAGTGTTTGAGTTAAAGATTTCTTGATTAGTTTTGGCAAATATGGATACATATCATGAAAATGAATTTTAGTTGCATTCCTTTCTCACAGTTTTTCATTAGAAAGGAAACAATTCAAAAACAGGTAAGAACTTCAAAACTTACTTGAAGTTGTCGGACGGATATCCTGAGATCCGATTCATTAAAACCATAAGGAATGTTCCAGCCAATAGGACCAAATTTTCGACGTTCTTGCACAAGAGCGTGGAAGAAACAAAGACCAAAGAGTAACTTCTCAAATTGCTACAATTAAAAACAATATAATAGATATTCAATAATTTGGAAATTCATACTTTTTAGTTAAAAAAATCTGTGTGTGTGAAAACTTGTGTCAACTAATAAAATATGCAATATATTTCACACAATAAAACTAATTATTAAGCTAATTATAAAATTATTAATTTTAAACATGAGAAGCATTTTCAGTCAACAATAGCTACATAAATATTAAAACACACCTAAAATATTTATAATAATTTCATGCAATAAAAACAACCATTAAACTGTACAATAGAATACAAATCAGAAAGGTTATTAGTCAGCATAATTTAGCGAAATACGACCAAAATATTGAGTCGACATAATATGTGGCTTTTTAGGGACAAATAGGAATAAGTAAAATAAAATATCTCTGGAGCGAGGTTAAAAAAAAAGAAAAAAAAAGAGGTATAAAAATCACAAAGTCCAGCTCCTACAAGAAAGAGACTCACAAATATCACCAAAGTCCACGTCACTAACTGCTGATATTTAAGACCTCATTCACGTCCACACACAAAAGCAACACTGACAAAACTACAAAGAGACTACCTCAGACTATAGAGCCACTGTCTACAGTAATATCTATTGCCTTTATTTACATTACTCCTACACACACACATTCTGACTTTTACACAACCGCATTTCCCTACTCTTGCTGTTTTTCT
This sequence comes from Ascarosepion bandense, assembly GCA_037127315.1. Lineage (NCBI taxonomy): Eukaryota > Metazoa > Mollusca > Cephalopoda > Sepiida > Sepiidae > Ascarosepion > Ascarosepion bandense. The sequence goes on from JBBBDQ010001154.1 coordinate 839,526, forward strand.
GTATGAACACAATACAGTTTATATTCTATCCAAGAACTCTCTTAACAAACAAAATATTACATTACTCTTTCAATACATTCAACTAACTTTTTGTATTCATGTTGTTTATATAAAATTAATGTTATTTTATAATATTATGTTGGTTTTTCTCCACTAGATTTTATTCTAAATGGCTGAATTACAAGCAGTACTGCAACAACATTTTAATTTATTGTATCGAAGCCCAACACTTCAAATTTTTATGTTTAACAAAAACACAAGTAGAGGGTTTCCTACAAACTGACCTGATTTGATTGTTTTTGCAAAATGATAAATAAATTTTGCTTGCTACAGTTTTATGGTTGAGTTCTCACTGATAATGCTTTTATTTCATACCCAAATTAATTCTTTCAATCAACCAATCTTTTTATGCCATGTTTGAATTTTGATAACACCAAAATGAAATACTTTGAAATTTTAGTACTGTATTGAGGTCAGAAATGAAATAGTCAAGCATATTTGTTGAATAAAAAAGGTAACTGCCCTGTTAACTAATTGCAGTGAGAAAATTTAATTTACCAGGTTTTCTGAAGAATCACAAAGCTATCTTGGGTACTTCAAAGATTCTTGGGTACTTCAAAGATTCTTCTTCTTCTTCTTCATGTGCCATGTCACTTCAGAACATAGGTGATCATGCATTTGCACTTGGCCCTGTTTATTGTCGCTGTCAATATTTTCCTCTTGGTATCTCTCACAAACCCTGCTCTGTCTTCCATCTGCTCAGGCCTACCAAGTATGTCTCACAATGCTTTCCCTGTCTTTTTCCCCTCTCTATCAGTTCTGTGAGTATTATATTTTCCAGGTCCTCCTTCCTCATTACATTTTTCAAGACTTGAAGTTTCATGAATACATGTAGTATATTTGTGGGTGGCCAGACAATCAACAAGTAGTTGAAATGGACAGGAGGCTCACTTCTAAACTGGAACTTACAATTGAGTTTACTGTCCTTTTCAAATCAACTGTGTGACCACCCACAAATAAACTGTGTATACACATGAAACAGTAAATCATGAAAATAAAGTTAAATATAAGTACCTTTTATATATTGTATGTGTGTGTGTGTGTGTATTCATACATATATTTTGTTTGCAAAACACTTAAAAAAAATTAATAGATATTAAACTGATCCTAAACAAAAACTGGGAAGCAAGATTTTCATCTTTGGCAAAGCAAACAGATAATTAACTGATCCTCAGTAGATATTTGTAAATAATTATATCATTTTTGACAGGCATTATTCCCATATAAATATCAGAATGTTAGCAAACTTTAAAGTTTCATGTTCTTTTTCCTTTGATTTGCTATCAAAGCAAAATTGTTCATTGACTAACATTTACATATTTGACAACTGTAAATAAAGGATCACTAAAGAGACAGCAGCAAATTTTTAAATAATTGGATTGGGAAATCCTACAAAAGAGTAAAAGGTTAGAAAAATGAAACCAACAGACTTCAAATTTCAACTGAGGTTACTCATGTTTACTTAGCACTAATGCTTTTGAGAAAGGCATGAATCTGCTCCCTGCATACTTTATCCCATCATCACATATCATAAACTATCTCATCATCCATGATATGTGAGTAGATATTTGAGCAAATTACTTTCCCATAGCTAGCACTTAGGCAGTAGTTTGGTTTGGTTTAAGTTTAACGACCCATCAACCATTTTCATCATTTAAGGGTTAGTCTTTGAATATTGGGATCACATTTTTTTTTTTTTATTATGGTTCAATTGTCTTTCAATAAAGTGTTGTTGGTAAAATTTTAAAATTCAATAAAGTTTTGTTGGTAAAATTTTTAAATTCAATAAAGTGTTGTTGGTAAAATTTTAAAATTCAATAAAGTTTTGTTGGTAAAATTTTAAAATTCAATAAAGTTTTGTTGGTAAAATTTTAAAATTCAATAAAGTTTTGTTGGTAAAATTTTAAAATTCAATAAAGTTTTGAAGATAAAATTTTAAAATTCAATAAAGTTTTGATGATAAAATTTTAAAATTCAATAAAGTTTTGATGATAAAATTTTAAAATTCAATAAAGCTTTGTTGGTAAAATTTTTCATTCAATAAAGTTTTGTTGGTAAATTTTTCATTCAATAAAGTTTTGTTGGTAAGATTTTTCATTCACAAAAGTTTTGTTGATAAATACTTTCATAGCATTTTGATATTGATTTGGAGGTTAACTATTTACCCATAGCTGGGACCCTAACAGGTGCTACCACTCCGGGTCAGGGTGAATCTGGGAACAACAGCAATTAAGAGGTGGTCCCATGCTCCTCACAACCTCCCAATTAGAGGCCTTGCTGACGGATGCAGTTTACCGTCATACTCAGGACCACTTAGGTAGCAGTAGAAATTTGTTATCATTCTTGAAAGAGAGTGGTCATCAAAATGTCCTTGAAAAATCATAAGCAGGTCAAACTAATGGGCAGTAGTAGCCTTTAGATAATTATGAAGAGAATAAATGAGAAGCAACTTACCAGTTCTTTGCCTTTGGCTCCGCTAAAGAATGTTGCATCACTGATAGGGTCACTAAGATAAGATTGGAGCAAATTTTGACGAAGACCCGTTGGCGGTTCATTGGTCATCTTCACGCCATTCTGTAAAACGGTTACTGGAAACTGAAAAAAGTGAAACAAAACATTTAAGGAAAAAGAACTTGCTCTTTTGACTTGGCTTAGTGATTACAACAGAAAAGTGGCATTTGGATTGACAGAGGGTCCATCCTAAATACTGGATGAGTAAAGGACGTATGTAGATACATGGCCCGTTAAGGGAGAATAATGACCACAGAATCTATCATTTTAACTGACATATAATATATCTGATTGATAGTGTGAACCAAATTCAGGTATAATGATTAAAAATATAAAAGAAAATATTTTCCATTTTGTTTCATTGTATACTACCATCTTCATAATTCCATCCTCATAGAACTGCTGTGGGTACCCTTTGCATTTTTCCAAGTAACAGGAATATTTTTTACAAAGAGAATTCTCTGATCAAGTGAATATAATCAATGAGTGAAGACTTGCCAACAAAGTAATAACAATTTTGGCCTGATCACCAATATTTTATCTTTTCTCTTTGTGAACATTTTTGGTCTTACTGGCAGCAGGAGTTAAAGAAGAAATTCATAGCAGACAATTCCATTTCAGCCTCATCTCATTTACAATGCATCACAATCTTTGGATGAACAACAGACTGATACAATTCATACTTGCTTGTCTTATTAATGACAATTGTCTGCAATTGATTATTAAATAATCTACATTCTGCTTCTTAAAATATAATCAACATCTTAAGACTTCAACCTAAGATAATAGGAAATTGATAAAAGATTAAAATAGAAATCCTTGTGAAGATGAACAATTCTCATTATTTCATCATATATTTTATTGAGGATAGAATGTTTTTCTTTTCTGTTGTTCTTGATACATTTTCTTCCTCAGGTGTTTTTTGTATCTGTTCCTTCGAATCTACTCCTTCAGTTAATAACAACAAAAATGATGATAACTGAGGGGGTCAGCAGATAAAGAATACATTTTTATCACTAATGCTATTTTATGATTACTGACAATCCCTTTCTTCCAGATTTTTAATGCATTTTATTATTAAAATCATTAGCAATACATTTACATAATATGAGAGACTTATTTCATCAGAAATTGCAATGATTACTGACAACGCCTTCCTTCTTTATTTTCTTCTAGATTTACAACATATTTCCATTATGTCTAGAATAGCCCAATTCTGACTTCTAACAAGCCCTTTCTTCCAGAAATTCAAGCATTCCAAGAGGAAATTTATAGGAAGGGGTGACATCACAGTAATAGCGAGAGTAGTCTTCATTTAATGGTCTAACAAAAAATGCTTTTTTTTTTTAAAAACTTGATACAATGTCTGAATCCCAAGGCTGACAAAGGAAGCTGAAGAAATGGCAATACAAATTGCCAACATCATTTCCAATCTTTTTTGCCTAAAGATTGACATTACTAAATAAATTTGTGCCAAAACTGAAAGCAACAGAAATCAGACATTAGTTGTCTTTTCCATCAGTTAGCATTTAATGGTTTTACATTTTCTTTGCCAGACACTCACTTGCCATTTCTTTATTATAAGATAAAATTTCAAAGCAAGAGTCACACCTTAGGTGAAGGGTAACTGGTTAACCAAAGTCGAAAATCAGAGCTGGTGTTTTCTGGGCTAAGCTCTTCACAAATCTTTTCCATTGCTGTCATCCATGACACAGCTAAGTGGCAATTTTGTAATAACACCCAACTTCCTTCACTCTTGGCATTAGAAATCATCTTGGCGGCAATGGGACCCTAAAAAAAGAAAAAAAAACAATTCAGAAAAATTAAATTTCCTCAGTTTTTTAAATTTTCAATTAAACTAGAATTATATTAGGTTTTAAAATTATTCCAGTTTTTATTATTGATTCCCTAAAAGTAGTCTGATTGGTCTTATACCAAACTGAAACTTGAAGTAAATATATAGACTGAGAGTCTTTTAATCTTGAAGTACACAAAAAAATATTTTCCCTACACATATATTTTTTTCAATAAGATAATTTTTTTTCTTTTCTTTTTTCTATAACTAACAGTTTCAAGACTTGATTGAAATGCATCAGTTAGTCTATGAAACATCTTATGCACTACTAAAAATGTCATATTTTCCCTTTTATGTGATTTTTGGAATAAGTCAACTCTAATATATCATTTATAAGCCAAAAACTGAGATAGAATTCAGTTGAACTCATAAAAACAAATATTGGTAAGCATTTCTGTTCATGTTATTTCCTGAAATGTAAAGTTTTCTTCATCTATTTGTAGTTTGTTTTTTAGCACAGGACAAGCACTATTTTAGAAATTCACTTCTGTAATCTGCTTTGCTTTTAAGTGACTGATATATTAATGGAACCTAGCAGCTCTTTAAGTCATGCTTGTTATTGTCCTGAACCAACAAAAATGTATCCTTGAAATGATTAACAGCAGGAGCGGAGTTATTTCTATTGTAATATATTAGATCTATGGTTGTAAATTAATGTCAAACAAAGTTTTATCAGTTTGTCATGAGCCCTTTCGAATATCTGAGAGGATTCATTTTTACGCAGGCTTTTCTTGCTATACGTATTGCATTTAAATAATGAACTCCCACTTCACTGGTTGTAATATCTTTAAAGGTTGGAGAGCAGTTAACTAAATTATTGTCTAGGTAAGGATTATTATTATTCTTGTAAAACAAGCTGGTTAGGAGTGAAACCGTGTATATTAATGGCAACCCACTCATTCTCCAGAAACTTACAAACCATTTCACAAAGAATTCAATCATGTCTTTCATTTAATCTGTTGCTCAAGACTTTCAACCAAAATTACTTCACAATAGCATTAAGATTTCAAGTCGTATTCATAAAATTCTCATTACTGAACTCATTCCCATTGTTGGTGAGAAATATGATCTACTTTAAATTAAAAGATTCAGTATTTGAACACACCAGCCAAACTTAGAGATTTTCTTGCTATGCAGTTTAACCGTAACATTATATTGTTTTACTTGATCTATAAAATCTTTTCATTTCTTTTGTATTCATTGCAATAGTATAGTTTCAGGGAATCTTGTAACACACAGACACACACACACACATATATATATATATATATATATATATATATATATATAAAGAGAGAGAGAGGCCACAATAAATTAGAGGACTGGAGAGGCTGGTCTTCATCTATCATACACATTTTTCTCTACCAGAATAGCTAAATTCTTAATGTAATTCTAATAAGAGACAAGAAAGAGAGTGGTGTAGCTTAGGACACTTTATTCAGCTTAGGATATTTATTAAATGTTTATATCAAATATGGCATAAGACCAAAATTAGGGGACTGAAGATGCTGGTCTTCATCTGTCCTTCATTTAACTTAGTTTTAATCACCAATCCTCTCATCTGATAATGTTCCACTCACCATAATGCTACATTTTTGAGTACCATTGGATTCAACATTTTCTCTCTTAAGAACTAACAAGATTCAATATGTACAATTTTTGTTTGTGGGGAGTGGGACATAAAAATAACAATTTAAAATATAACTATCACTAGTGGGCATTTATAATGTGAAAAGAAAAGAAAAACAAAATTATTTATAAAACCTAAACAAAACTTAAATTGTGGTAGAAATATCAGTTCACTAGGCAAATAATGCAGAACTGAATATGAAACTGTTCATTATACCAGTTACAACTTCTAGAACAATTATGAAAAATACACATGAAATTTGAAAAACATTGTGCATCCACAAGAAAACTGAAATCTCTGTCACCTAACTGGGAGTGGGGGGGGGAATTAAGCTAAAAAAGAGGGGAAAAATTATAGGGCCAACCAATCAGCATAGCTAAGTTGAGTTAATGAGTTACGTAAAAAAAAAAAAAAAGAGATTAAAGTTAAAGAGAAAAATTTTGTAGACTACCTTATTTAGGGATGGGCTACCATTGTTTGACATGACTAAAAAACAAAAAAAACCCAAAAAAACACTAATAACCTAGATACAAAAATGGCATTCAAACACCACTCTAAGTCAGCAGTATTTAGTTGATGAAGACACAAATCTCACTCATCTCTTGCCAAATGCCAATGACGAGAGTTGCTTCCTTTTCATCCTAATGTTAATCTTAAGATGATGCTTAAAGAAAAACATGAGCTGGGAAAGGTAAACTTTTAACCCTCATGGAATTCCTTTTGTGGCATCATCCATGCCATAAACATTGAGCAAGCAGAACAAAACATACTACTCACCCCTTGTCAATGATGGTGCATACAGAATTAGCTTAAAGAAAAAAACACTTTCCATGCAGTATGTGAACCATGAAACCTTCAATTAGCCAACACAACAGGCCTACGACACTGCAGTCGAAGAAAGTTGTTCAATAGTTTCTACTAAGTCACCACAACAAATGCATTCTGGTGAAATTGCCAGTCTCAACAAAGGAAACTTCTTACTGATCTAGAGAGAACCTTGCAACACTAGCTAGGTGAGTGATATATCAAACATTATATTGATGCATTTCAAACCAAACACCCTAGGCAATAGATAACAAAATGTCTGCCTTGCTAGTCTAACATGTTTGTTTTGTTACCAAATAAAAATTGCAATAAATACTTTCACTCATCTGACATATTCACCAGGTATCACATCTTTAGATTTTCATTTGTCGTGATCTTACAGAATTCCTTTAATAAAAATATAAAAAAATAAAAAATATATAAAGTTCAATTCCCTGGAAGATTGCAAAAGGCACTTAGAGCAATTCGTTGATAAGAATGCTAAATATTTCTGATAGATGGCAGAAATAGCAGAATGAAATAGTAAATAATAAAAAATTGCTTTTGATTTTTACATAAAAAAAACAAAAAAACAAAAAAAAAAACAAAGGAGTAGAACCCATCAGGATTTCTTTCATGATGTTGTGATACTGAGGATTGCCAGTGAGTAATCAAACTAAAATGTAAAAAAAAAAAAAAAAGAAAAAAAGCAAGAAAGAAAAGGAAATAGTCTACTAACTGGATGATAATTGTTGAAATTCGCATTGAAATTGTTTTAAGCAGAAGTGGAAATAATTTTCTTTCCTTTACACTTGAGTGGTGTGACCAAAAGAAATCAGAGCATGAGAGAAGCTTATGCATGAAAATCCCTTTTTGCTATGTTATTTTGAAACTTTTGATAATTACAGAAAGCAAGTTGAGGTTATCTACTGAGAAGGTGGAAGAAAGAAGAGATTAGTACCACCCACATGAGTAGCTGTATGAGATAAGATGTGAAAGGCATCAGAGTAAAAAAAAAAAAAATAAAATAAAGGTGGCTTGACTCCTTTGACCACTCTTGAAATAGAGTTGGACAACCCCAAATTTGGAAAACCATTTGAATAAAGATATTTTGAGAATATGCAATTTTAGAAAATGTGTAGAATTGAACAAAACTGAATCCCTGGTCAATTGCCACTCCTGTCAGATGCAAGGATCTCCTGATCAAAATTTTAAGACCACTTAAAAATCTTTGAAAAGAAATATTTTTTTTATGGATAGATTTTAAACTCCTCCCACTTAAGGTTACCAATACTACAATCTAAAAGGTTATGGAAATAAAAAGCTACATTCCAAACATTTTATTTAGAAATTTACATTTTTATAAAATGAGGCGATTTACACATGATCAAAATTATAAGACCATTTTATAAAAATGTAAATTTCTAAATAAAATGTTTGGAATGTAGTTTTTTGTTTCCATAACCTTTTAGATTGTAGTATTGGTAACCTTAAGTGGGAGGAGTTTAAAATCTATCTGCAAAAAAACTTTCTTTTTTAAAGATTTTTAAGTGGTCTTAAATTTTTGATGAGGAGTGTATAATCTGGAGATTTTAGAACAGAGAAAATAAAAGAAACCAGCAGACACACAAGAAGTACCCACACTACTGCTACTGGAGTTCACATCATCCACCGAGACCTTCTGATCAAGACCTTGCGCTAGCTCAGTAGATAAAAAATTAGGAAAGATTGAAAGAGCAGATTACAAGATCACAGAAGATCAGAAGAACTTAGTAGAAAAATCTTAGAGACTGAGAAAACTTAGAGAAGATTGAAAGACCAAATCAGGAGAAGATGGGAGACCTCCTGACCAAGATCTTGTATCGGCCATGAAGAGCAGAACAACAAAAATGAGCTGCAGACTTCAAAAATGATCCCAGTGTCATCTGATTTTAAGTCGGAAGCATTAAAACTGCTGTATACAACAAAGCATATATAAATCAAATTGTCATTACATTTTTAAGCTGAGTTAATTCTTTATTTCAAAGATGTTTTTTTTTTTTGTAACTCAGCTTTTGGACCAGTCCTCACCTCAAGTTTGCTTTATCAGTGATCTTCTCACCCTCAGAGATTTTTGATCTCTGAGAGTGAGAAGATCACTGATCAAGCAAACATGACAGAGGTGTGGATGGTTGTGAACAGACAAACCCTAACTAACTCAAGTGGAACCATGCTACCAACATGATATCAGCAACAAAACAAGCAATGCACTAACAAGTGAGGAGACAGTTAGATGGTAACCATAGTGGCCTGAAGACCAATGCAGTTCTTAGGGCTACATTATCGGTTACTGTTGGTTAGGACCAATATAGGAGTAATATACTTGGTCATTGCTGACCAGGTTAAAAAGGGTGGGAGTTATAATGTCAGTAAGTTTTTCAGTCCAGCCATGACAGCTATCATAGTTTGTCCATATCTAATCTAAATCTAATCTAAACTTATTTATAAATGGAACTTTGTCTGTGTGTGTATGTCCATTACCTATAGACTCCAAAACGGCTGAACAGATTTTCTTGAAAATTTACACAGTTGTACTATAAGTGTCTGCAAGTGTTCTTAGCTAGGTTTTGTGTCGAGGTATTGAAAATCGATAATTGAAAAAATCAGGTTATAGAAGGGGTGGTCTGATTTTAATCAAATTTGATACACTCATAGACAAAGACATAAGAAACGATATTCAGAAGTTTCAAGATTGCAGTTCTTACAATGGTGCAGAAAATCAATAATATATATATATATATATAAAAGGCAAGATGTTTGTGTGTGTGTATCTGTTTATCTGCCTGTATGTCTGTATTTTTTCAGCCCTTTTATTTTAGTTTTTGCTTCAGATTTGGCTCTGAGTAGGTATAACTGTAGTTCTTAGTCTCAGCCATGATACCATTTACTCAGAGGACTTATTTAACCTTCAAAATTCTTTTCACGACAAAAAAAACTTATTTGATATCGATACCAGGAAATCAAAATTTGACTTACATCCATTGATTTTTCTTTCAGTCTACGGTTTCGCTTTAACTGGAAACAACTATTGCTTTTTAGTCTTTCGTCCCAACATCCAAAAAGTCTGAGCTCCAGGACCATGGATTAGTTTAAAAGCTTTCATTACACCTGAGCAATGCCGGGATATATTGCTAGTCTATCTGAATAAATGAGTATTTCTATGTTTAATTAGTTGTGATGAGTGCAAATGATTATTTAAAAACTGTAAAAATAATATAAATACCAACCTGTCCTTGTCCCAATGATATTGACTGGAACTTTTTACCCTCAAATCCTTTGTCTTCTGCAAATTTTAGCAGACTCATAGTAGGGTCAGCACCTGGAGAAAGGATAAAGATAAGAGGGGAACAGCTATTGGAATCCACAAAACTCTTAGCAAGGTCAAATGGAGGAGGTTCCACAAATTTCTTTCCAAGCTTCTCCTTTACAAAATCGGTGATGGCAGGTATGATCTGGAAGTAAATTTTGGAAATTCAAATTAAATTCCAAGTTATAGCTTGCAGAATATCAATTTGAAATCTTAAATTCATTCATTATTGCCACACAATAATTGCAACACAACTTCTTGGCACCATATTTGTTTTTATATACACTAGTAGTATTAGTAGTAGTAATATTATTTTGAATTTTTATTATGAGATGAAGCATTGTCAATTGTTATTCCTTTTGGATAAGTTTTTCCTTTATCTAAATTTTTTTTTCATGACATCTTTACTCAAACCATCAATTTACAGCAGTCGTCATCAACAGCAAAAAGAAAATTGAAGATACAAAATTATGTTAATGTTAGGGTGGCACCCCTTTCAGTCTATTGACTAATGGACTATTCCTGATGTCACGTCTGGTTACCAGGTTCTGTTTTCTGGGCAGTCAGATCCAGAGACTCAGAGAGTAAAGGTCATAACTTGATTTGTCCTGCAGCTGAGCGGAGATACGACTCAGCTTTAACAACAATTTGTATTTTTGTTAATACATTATTTTATTTCACTGTTTCCGAGTCTTCTCATTATTTATTTCAGCACTAACTCCACACTATAAAAGATTTATGATGTTGCTCAGATTTTTGTATGTTATAATAAAATTAATACTAATTATCTGAATATTAATAAAAAAAATATTTCCCGTTTTTTAACTTTTCTTTAAACATCTCCTTGGCAAAGTCAGTCAGTTAAGTGCCATACGTGATACACGCTTGGGTGATCATGTCTCGAAAGAGTCATGACTGACTGGGCAGAATATTATCCCGCAGTAGGTTGCCATTGCTTTCTGCAGTAGACTGGTTGCAGACCAAGGCTATAGAACCCAATCTGTCCTGTTATTTAACCCATAACTGGAAGGAAGAGACGGATAAATACCTTTCCCAAGGATATTTGCATGTAAATGAATGCGATGAGTTCAGCTGGCATTCGAACTCGGCTTCCTGTTTACTCGTTCATGAAGAGAACTACCAAAAAACTGTATTTTTACAAGGTTAAGTGACGTATAAATGTATCGAAATCAATAAATCCAATTTGGATGATAAGAGTAAAAGGGGCAAAATATTGAAGTGTGCAGCACAGATTACAAATGAAAGTCTTAACTCTGCATGATTTCTTGTCTACTGACAATGTCTTCTGTATATTAAATGTTTTAGTTAAGATGGAGTGAGAAAGTTAAGTCCAAAAGTTGATAAACATAATCATTAAAGATACCTCCTTTATAATAAAAATATTTTTACTACAAAATATTACAAATGGGAATCATTAATGTGATGGAGACTTCAAGTGAAATGACTATATCAAATCCATTGCTAAATCCGCTGCTATGAAAGTCGGTTCTATGTGCAGGGCCCGGAGGTTTTTTCCATCCGAATCTATTCTGCACATTTATAAATCTACCATCCGCCCGTGCATTGAATACTGTTGCCATATCTGGTCGGGTGCCCCTGCTATTCTCATTGGGCTTCTCGACAAGGTACAGCGGAGGGTCTGTAATGTGACTGATACTGACTTGGCAGTCGCTCTCTCACCAGTGCGACATGGCTTCCCTGTGTCTCTTCTATAAATACTTCCATGGCTTCTGCTCTGATGAACTTAGATCACTGGTGCCCTCTAGGTTCGAATTTGCATGAGATACTAGATTAGCAACTAGATCCCACCCTTTTACAGTGAAACTGATAAAATGCAACCGCAACTTCTACTCCAACAGTTTCTTTTCTCGCACTTCCCGACTGTGGAATTCCCTTCCACATGACTGCTTCCCCGATGGCTACAATCTCCAGGAGTTTAAATGTAAAGTCAATAGATACCTCCTAACACTAACTCGCTTCCATTCTTTCAAACACTCTTCCCATCCTCCCAACTACCTATCACCCCCCTTCTGACATTTCCTATATCTAACCACTCTTTCTCTTTACCTTCCCCTATGTAGCCCCAAGCGCAATAGTGGCAGTGGAATGCCTTGCTTGGGGTGAAACGATAAAAAAAAAGTAAAGCCTATTCAATTTCCTCCGTTTTTACTTCTAATTCATTATCTTCCTTGTTTACACTAGATTCATTTTCCTCCAGTTTTATTTGAAGACTTTAGAATGAAAGTGTTTATAGTGATCTACAGTTAAATGAAAGCATTTACTTAAAAATGTAAAACATTTGAAAATATTGTGATTGAATTTGAAATAAAATAATTTACTGAAGTTTTTAAACATACAATCGAAACAAAAATAAGAACAGAAAAGAATGCCATTGATTTTATTTCTTAGTTACATAGCCTTTTGAGAAATATTTTTACTGGCCCTTTGCAACATTCTTTTGAAATCTTAACTCACACTTCCTCTTAAATCATTAATGTTTCTGGAGCTGCACTGATTAATTAGCTCTTTCAAAATTTGTACTATCTTTACAATTGAATTTAAGTCAGGAGATTGGCTTTGCCACTGAAACATTTGTACATTTGTAAGTTAGATTAGCTGTATACTTCAGGTTCGCTTTTTGATCATGAAGCCCGGTTCGAATCTCATCATGGTCAATTTGTCAGGAAGGTGACTTCTTGATCTTATCAGTCTGGAGAAGTCAATCCCAGTCTGTGGCACCTTTGGAAAGTGCCTGCAAACCATACCACAAGTTGACCCAAGACTGTTGTTCATGCTAGATAACGCACTCTCTCCCAGAAACTGTAACTAAGGTCTGTTCAGCATAGTTGCAGTATAAACTGCAGGTGGGCTCTGTGGGTGTTGAATAAATACAACTGTGCCTGAGCAGGTGTCTGCAATGGGGATTAGCTAGCTGCCTTGGTAGATAGGTAGCCTTGAATATGAGTGGTCATTATTATTATACTTCAGGTGATGATATTCTTGAAAAATTCAATTCTCTTCAGGTCCTGAGAGTGGAACTAAAGAAAACATATTTACAAAATCCATTCATACCTCAATCCATTCATAGTTCCTTCAAGAATGTCTTGATACTATTAAAAAAATACATGATTTGATTCTTTGACTCTTATCATTTATAGTGGAGATGATGATTTTTTTTATTTTTGAATCATAAGGGCATCCATCTTTTCTTTAAACATGAAAGGCTAGGTTGTAACCAAAAAGTGAAAAGATTTATGAATGATATCCCACTAGCTGGCCACAGTCTTAATCAGCTCTAGCCAACAAACATAATACATTATTTTTGTACCACAACAAGGAGTTGAAATTCCTCATTATGACAAAAAAAACTATTAGTTTTTCTTCATTTATGGCTGTTTTTTGGTGATTTCATCCTTCAAACACACGAATAATATTATATAATATTCACTATTGATGATTCTTCTTTTTTCAAGGTAATCAATGAACAAAATACTTTATGCAACCCAAAATACAGAGGCCAAAACCTTGTCTGCTAACGTTTGCATCTTTGGTCGCTTTGGACGGCTTTCACCTGCTGCTGTCCACTCAGCTGGTTGTTGATTTAACTCCGGAGTGAAGTGGTGGATCCATGTTTCATCCATTGTAACATATTTATACAAACAATGTTCTGAATCGTCGATGCATTGTTGTTTTTGATCGACTGTGAGCAAACATGGCATCCACTTTGAACACAGCTTTTGCATTGACAAATGTTCATGCAAAATGGTGAATACACTGCCTTTTAATATGCTCAACTTCTTTGCACAATTGGCCAAAATGAGTTTTGGGATTTTTTTGGTGTTTTCTGGAACAAATCCCTATTTTAGGTGATCTGAGTGTTCAGCATCATTTGTGCATGTATAACCATGTTTAAAGTCAGCATACCACCTCTTAACAGTTGTTTCTGATGGAGCAGAATCCAAATAACACTTATCAAGCCATTGCTTTGCTTGCTTGAACAGTATTTTTTCCCATAAGAAAGCAATGCTTTATCAACACATGAAATTCAGATTTTTCTATTCTTTTCAAAATTTATGACAGTAGCTTCACTTAAATAACTGTAATTTGTAAAGCAATAATCTGATTAGGTGTGCCATTTGAAGGTTAGTACTTCATAAAAATTATATGGATTTTTTATTAATGGCACCATCTATATGTCAGGCCTGGGGCTTATTTAGTGATGTGTTATATTACTCTTTATTTAATATATATATATATATATATATATATATATGTGTGTGTGTGTGTCCATTAAAAGGCCAGTGAATTTCTGAAAGTATTACTTATAGAACTTGCATTCAGTCAAATGATGATGTTAAATCTTATTTTAGAGTCACAGCAAGTAAGTGAAAACACTGTTTCAATAACCATATGCTGTCTTTAAACAATAAAAAACACAGTAAAAGTACTGCTTTACTTCTATATTATTGACAATTAAAAAAACAAAAACCACCAAAAAATTAACCTGGAATATGATTGTTAAAAACAAATCTTAGAATAGAAAATGACATACGTGTAACTTAGAAAAACTTGTCATTGTAAATCAAATAAACAGCCCTAATTTACTAAATTAAAAAATTGAAATGATGATTACATGCTACTATAGGACAAATACTTCAAAATTAAGATCCAGATTAACACAGATTCCCCTAAAAGTTTGTTTCTTTCTCACTCCTTTTCTTTCTTTCTTTTATCTGTAATTATTTATTAATAATAAATACGAATTACATTGCCTTTGAATTCTTGAGATTTTTCATTTTTTTTTAGATTTTTTAGCTCCATGTAATTTTTGTCTGTTTATATAATACTCCTGACAAATTAAAAAATAGTATCCTAACATTATAAGATTTAACTTCTAAAGACATTGTGTGAACTTAAATTCAATTCTTTTAAACAGTCAGTTTGTAATGTGCACCTGTTGATTGGGTAGTGCATTAAATGCCAAGTTATGCCATCAACAGGATAATATATTTATTAATGTATATAATTAATAATTTTTATATATGTGTGTAAAATGAATGTATAGTCATATGCATATTTATTGATTCACATTATATTTTAGAACCTTGGATAAGTTCTTGCTGATTTCCAACAGATGGCATTCCCAGACCTTTGTGCATGTAGTTTCAAATGGTAATGCATCTATAAGGAAGTGCTATAAGCAAGTTTGAAATTCAGTATATGTCATTTTGCCGAAGTGTAAACAAATTTATTTTATATAGCGTTACTCATGCCAGATTTCATGCCAAGAAAGTGTATTTGCAAGGAATTTTACTGCACTACTTCATTCAAAAAAAATCTGCAGCTGAAGCACACAAAATACTTGTTAAAACTTATGGAGACCATGTTCTGTTGAAGACAACATGCAGAGATTAGTTTAGACACTTAAAAAACAATGATTTTGTCGTTGAAGATAAAGAATGCTCTACCACACAAAAAAAATTTGAAAACAAAGAATTGGAGGCATTACTTCATGAAAACTTATGTCAGGCACAAGCTGAACTTGCAGAATCATTAGGAGTTGATCACTCAACTGTTTTGAAATGTTTGAAAGGATTAGGATTTAAAAACAAGAACATTGGGTGTCGTATGAGTTGAAGCCGAGAGACATCAAACGGCGTCTTGTCACAAGTGAACAGCTGCTTTAATGGCATAAAAAGAAAAGGTTTTGCATCGTATCATGACCGGCAATGAAGAGTGGATACACTATGATAACCCTAAGCATAGAAGATCATGGAATAAGCCCAGCCATGCATGAACATTGGCAGCAAAGCCGAATATTTGTGGTTTGCAGCTTCTGCTCTTCATTTGGTGGTATCAGCCGAGTGGAGTTTATTATGAGCTGCTCAAACCCAACAAAACTATCACATTTGCTATCAACTGAAATTCATGTGTTTGAGATGAGCATTGAAGAGAAAAAAATGGCCACTATATGAGCAGAGACATGACAGAGTGATTTTGTAGTATGACAGCATTCAGTCAAAATGTTACAAAACGGGTGAAAATTTACTTGGAAATGTTTAAATGGAGAAGTTCTATCCCACCTGCTGCATTCACCTGACATTGCTTCACCCTATTATCACTTGTTCTGATTGATGACACATGGCCTGGCCGTGCAACACTTTCATTCTTATGAAGATGATAAAAAATGAGTTGGCTTATGATGTTAACCTTAAAAAAAAATAATGTTTTTCTAATATGGAATTACACAGTGCCAGAAAAATGGAAAAAAGTGGTGGCTAGTGATGGACAATACTTTCATTGATATATTTATTACTAATTTTTGTAGGTATTTTAGTGATCAAAAGAACAGGTGAGTCTTTGTAGTCTTTTGTGGTATTTTTGCAAAAAAAAAAAAAAAAATATTACCAGGATACAGAGTTACTACCATTTTTTGTAAAAATATGGTTAAAATAATTTATAAAAAATAAGGAAACTGGTCTGAAAATTCTAACTGAAGTCTCACTCTTCTTGTGTGGTTGTCCCACCTGAAAATAGAAAATGCTTCTTAATGGTTTAGGGAATTTTATCAATTAACCCAAACCAAAAGAACTACAAACTTTTACCATTATCCCTTTGTATCCAAACTTCAAGCAAGGGGGCTATTTTAAAGAATATGGTGAAACCATGCATTAAGGTCAATAATTTTTTTATGAGGTCACTTCATTAAATTTGGGATACCCTTTAAATGTGGATATGTGAATATTTACAGACAGAAGGAAAGATTTTCCATTACAAAATCCCATGATTCTAAGTTGATCCAAGATTGGTGCAAGGAGATTTACTTGGATTTACAAAGCAGAAATTGCAAAGATTTACTCACTGAAACATTGTTGAAAAATTTGCTAAAATGTTTAAGCACATAAAAAAAACCTTTCTAAATGTTATTTTTAAAGAAATATAGAAAATTGGTAAAGAGTAGCAAAGAAAAGTAGGCTTCACTCACTTTGTCAGGCCGAAGGCAGCGCAAAACAGTCATCCTCTGAAAAACATTCAAATCTTTTTGCCATTGGCCAGGTAGCTCTTCATGGTGGGGCTCTTTACTGCTATAAAATTTGGCCCAGAGTGAAAGATTTTGCTGAAAGCTGTCTCTAAAAAAAAAAATAATTGAATAATAAAAAAAATAATTAAATATAATTGAATAATAAAAGAATAAATATAAAAATCAAGTTTCATTGTATTAATAAAATAATAAAAGAAACAAAATTAAAATCTAAGACATTTGACAGGGTTTGGCATACTGATCTTTTTCACTAATTGGAAAGTTTTGGTATTTCTTGACAAAGTTTTTAACCAATTCAGTCTTATCAAATCATGAAATAAAAGTTGTTTTGAAAGGCTACTCTTCCAGATCTTTATGCATTTATTTAATTTTGTTAATCATTTCACTCTAAGCAAGGTAATAAAGCCACTAAAATGTAAGGAGTTACTGAAAGTTAGAGAATAGGAGAAAAACTACTCTTAAGAAGAGCATGAAAAAATTCTAATTAAAATCAGGCCACAAACCATTAGAATTCATAATAAACCTGAGAAAAGAATTGCCAAAAGTCATATCATGAAGAATTTTAAGATGGGCAATAAAAATCATGGCATTCGACTATGAAATCGTAGACATAAAATGGAATGCTATTTCTCACGTAGATGCTTTATCAAGATTACAATTCAAGAATGAAACAGAAGAAAAACAAGAAAGTACAGAAGATAAAATAATACACTGGAACAGATGATCTTCCTCTAAATAGACTCAAACAAAGACCCAGTATTAAGTAGAATAGTAGAGTGAAAGAAAAATAATACATGGAGCAATTGTTCAATGGCACAGTGATTCTTTAAGGAAACAAAGCACAAATCAACCATAGAAAGTAGCATAATATGCAATGGAGATGTAATAGTAGCTCCATAAGTACTGAGAAAGGACATACCAAAAGGAGTATATAATGATGTACATTGGGGCAGAACAACAGTGCAAAGAAGACTAAAATTACAAATTTAGTGGTCAACATATTCAAAGGACATATGAGAATATGTTAAGAGATGCTGAAAATGTGCAGAAATAAAAAAAAACTTCAAGCAAGCAAAAATTCACTCATGGCCCAAGGAAGCAGAGCCATGAGTTAGGGTCTACATGGATCAGGCACATATCAAAGATAGGAGATTATTCTTAGTATAAGTGAACTCATATTCAGGATGGCTAGAAGTTGTTAGAGTAAAAGACAGAAAAGCCACTACAATAAAGCAAATACTAAGAACTATATTCTCAAAGATTGGAATACTCCAGACAATAGTCACTGACAATGCACCCAGATTCATGATGAGAACTTATGTATATAGTTAAAACAAATTGGATGCATCTCATACAAGACACCCCCATATCATCCACAATCTAATGGCATTGCAGAAAGAATGGTACAAACGGTGAAAATGGAATTGAATGCACTCTCACACTTTATGAAAACATACAAGCATATTTACCAAAAGTGCTCCTCAGTTACATATCCATTTCAAATGCAGGAAGGAAACTGAGTCTTTCAGCATTAATGGGAAGACGAATCAGAGCCCCCATAAATATGTCCTTTACAACAAAAGAAAAGGAATGGTATAGAAAAAATAAAGAGGTGAATCCAGAAGAAGCAAATTTCCTGATACAAAAAAGGACACAACACGGCTATACTTAAGAAAAAGGGACAGCATATACTGGCACATGCCGATCAGTTCAGAAGCAGAAATGAACTGGATGATGCGGAAATGGAAGGTCAGGAACAAGAGGAGGCAGAAAGTTAAAAAAGTGAAACAAAGCAGAAAATGGAAGAAAGTGAGAATGAAAAGACAGACGAATATGAAAAAGAAAATGAAGAGAGACCAAGATCATCATTAAAGAGAAAACAAAAAATACAAAAGCAAGGACAACATAATACAAAAATAATTAGGAGGAGTAAAAGAAAAAACAAGGGTGTACAACCTCTCTGATTCAGGGAGGAGCAGTATTGTATGCAAATTAATTAGAGAGTAACCAGAGAGGTTAGAAGGAGAAAACTGTCATTACAAAGGACACAAAGGGCTGTGCTAAAACAACTACTACGCACTAAGAAATGCAAAACATAACAGAAGTGAGATAGAAGAAACTGTTAACAGAGAATTTATGTTTACATCTAGCAATTTAAACTGTAAAATGATGAGAACTTGCCACAAAGTATGGCGCATAAATTCATAAAGTCTAGTAGTTAAAGTCACTTCCATTTTAGGATTAAAAATTTTTTTACAACAGGTTTTTTAAAAGTTCTTTAAAATTTCAATTGCTGTATTCTGCCACTGAATTCATATAAAAAAGGGTTCTATCAATTCGCTATACTTTGACAAATATCTGCTATAAAAATTGGCTAATCCTAAAAAAAATTCCAATTCCTATTTTATTTGTAGGTGTCGATATCTTTCCTACTTTTCTTTATGAAATTCTGTCTTTGCAAATTTGCTATCCCCAATACGTTATTATGTTGCAATTTAACACACATTTATCTTTTTTTTTATCAGCATTACTTTTAATTTGTTTCAAAGGACTAATTCAACATTGGACACATTTCATTTATTTTTCATCACACTTTCTTCTATTCAACAGTATATGGCAATCCAGAAAAGGAAACTGAATGAAAAAAATAACTTACACTAAACTTGAACATGAGCCGCTAAACTATGAGTATTCATGTTTTTGTGAAGAAAAAAAAACTTAGTGAGTAAGAAATGTAAGTCATTTTTTTATTCACTTCAATTAATTTTATTTTGGTTTACTAAAATTTCTTTTTTGTAATTGTATTCGGTTTAATCCTAAGAAAAGACAGTCAAACATGGACAGATTTAAATCCGTTATGCTTGATTTTCTTGAGTTCTTGAGACTGCAGAGATGGGGAACAATCCTTTTAAATTATAACTTTAAAATGGAGTTCTACTGTCTAAAAAACTTTGTCATGTTGATGGACAGTCCAGATTAATCCTGAAACACAGAACCTCTTGAAGATACTGTGATTGCTTCTCTTCGAACAGAAAGAGAATTTAAAACCACATTATGCAACACAGTAAGGGAACTCTCTGTAACTCTTGACTAAATCAAACAAGAATCTCTAAATGATGAGATTATCAGGCAAACTAAAACCAAAATTTGTGAAGCGGACAGAATTAAGATATTTTCTCTCTATGGGACGAAGTACTGCTATATAATAAGCGAGTCATCTTTCCCACAATACTACAAAGAAGAATTCTGAAAGATTTCCATGCCAGCCACCCAGGGATTACAAGGTTTGGTTGAGTTTTACGGCATATCAACCTTGGAAGGTTATCTAAATGCCGACAACACTTTACTGATAAGAAAGCAAGTCCAATGAACATATCTGTTATCAGAGATGTCTCTGCAAAGAGGCTCACACACCACTTTGCTAAGATAGACTTTGTTGAAGTATAAAAACTGGAGAAAATTTAAAAAATTTTTTTTCTGGAAAATGGTTTTAAGTAAGCCAACAGACAGGTCAAGCGCTTCATTGACATGCCTGAAAGAGGTCCAAAGAAAGCTCGGGGCACATCTACAGAAAAAGCCCTATAACAGTTCCTTCAGGTGTATAGAATTATGCACAACGACAGCACACCATCATCATTACCCCCCGCCAAGGTAATGCTTGCACATAAAATCAGGTCTGTCTTCAACAAGCTACTTCCCAAACAAAACCTGGACGAGCAAGCATGGTACCTACAAAATGCTACCAACCCAGTAAGAATTTTTTTTTTTCCAGATGTTCCGGGAAATAAATGTTTCTGGGAAATGGGTACAATTGAGAAAAGAGAAGGAAATATGTTCTACATAATTAAAGGTCCCCAGTTTACAAACAAAAGACATTTAAACCAAATCAGGAAACACCTGTCAGATGATGCTGTCAGCAGTCCTTCTAAATAGAAAGAAATAGTGGATGTCATTTATGGAACTTTTGACATGCCAATACCACAAGTGGCCCTGGAACATGGCTGTTTAAAAAGAAAAAGGAACATGACAAACTTTCTTGTCGTTAATCCAAAGCAAAAAAAATATTAAGACTCTTGTGGAATTGATACTTGGGGGGGTGTTATGGTAATTTACCCATGCACACATGAATTCTTCCAAACTATAAATAAGCAGCAGTTTCTGCTTTGTGCAGAGAAGGGTATTCCAGGAGATAGCTCTGATGATCTTCCCATGTTGTATATGTTTGTAATATTGTTCTTTGTTTATATATTTGTTTAACTCTATTCCATCTTTGTGTTTTTATTTCTGGCCCCCTAACAAGGCCACAACAAAAATTTGTTTTAGTTCTTCTCTACTCACAGCACCAATACATATTATAAAATTCTGTCTTTGCAAATCTGCTATTCCCAATATGTTACAATTAAACACATTTATCCTTGTTTATGGTCAACCTAGCATTATTTTTAATTTTTTTAAAACGTAATGTTTTCTTCTTCTGTACTTGTAGCACCAATACATATTATCAGTCGTCATAGATAATCATATTCTTAACATCACTAGTTACTACATTTTCAATGGCTTTTTGAGAAATAGCATTTGCTTTTTTTTGTACCATAAGGCATATACTTCAATCTGAGTAAGCCTATTAGAGAGTTAATTGGAGTGACCTCTTTAAATTTTCCATCAATTTGTATATAGTAATTGATAGTCTTGAGGTCAGTTTTAGCAAAGTATTTCATTTCGCTGTTTCAATAGTAGTTTCAATATTAGGAAATGAATCAGATCCTATTTTTTTGGTTTACTTCTATTTTGTAATCTGCATATATCCTCAAATCTCCATCTGTTTTTTCATAAAACAACAATTAGTGAGGCTCAATTATTACTTATTAGTTTAGTAAAATTTCAAACAGTTATATAGAAAAAAAAACAATGAACTTCCTTAATTCATACTTGGAGTAATTGTATTCAAAATGTATGAAAAAGATTTTTGTATCTTTTTACTTCACAGACATTTCTCACTATTTGCTATGATAGACAATCATCACAGTCAATGTTTTCAGGTATGTGTTTATGCCACATTTAGTACTTCACATTTTCCCAATTGTTCTAGCCACATTTTTTTCATTACATCCATAAAGAATGTCTCTTTAATCCAATTGCACGCTGCAATGTCAGAATCTGATTAATGTTATAAATTTTTTATTTTTAATATTTTAAATATGTCACCTTTGTTTAAATGTATAATTGTCTAGATTGTTTTTTTAGCAAATGTTCTTTTGAGAGAAGCGTCTTTTTATGCAAGGCAGAAGGTTTGTGCAAAATTTATTACAAATCTATGTTTTTTGGCTTAGTGGTTAAAATATGCCAAAATGTGTGAAGGGTTCATTTACAGATGAAAATGAATTTTTCTATATATTTACCAATGAGAGAAGCAATCTCAAACACTAATAACACCCCAAATAGTGGGGCAGAGATGAGCCTCAAGTTTCTGTATAAATAACTCTTAGATCAGGAAATATAAGCAGAAGGCATTTCAAAACTAAGGAGAAAATCTTTTGAAAGTGAGTTGAAGACTGTTTGACAGTAAGGAGAGAAAACTTTTTGAAAGTGCAAGTGCCTTTGACTGCAATGGAAGAAGGTAGGTCAACATCAAAGAAGGCCTTGACATCAAGAGAGACTATCAAATAGGCTCTGTTACTAGCCAACCACAGAGAGAGACAAGAGAAATTGGAATTCCAGTGAAAATTCCTGAGGTTGGACAGCATAAAATAAAAGAATTTCAGAGATATTTTTTCAAGAATAAACTGTGTAAATAGGGAGTAAAAAAAAGTTACTGTGTCCTGGAGATGCCCGTGTAGCAATTTGCAAGTAGATTTTTTCATTTTTTTATCAAAGGTGAATTCACTTTTATTTTTTATTGACTTATTGTTTCCTTTTTTCATCATTTTTAAAAATCCTTGTCTTGTTCTGAGTTGTCATTTTTTTCCAATTTTTCCCATTTATCATAAATTATTATTCTGCCTTAATAGGTGCTCAAAAAATCAGTACTTTTTTTTAGTAATTGTAAACTGTAAATAATTGTGTTTTTTTCTTTTAAAATTTTACACAGTGATTGTCTTGTTCTTTTACCCCTATTATTGTTTTGGTATTTCTACTAAGTTTTTGTGTTTGACACAAGAGCTTGGATTTGGTGGAAATAAAATTTTTATAAGGCCTCTTTCAATTTTGGGATTAACCAGAAGTCTGCTAGTTGCAAACCAGGGCTGGGTAGTGTACAATAAATGTGAATTCCAAGATTCTCACTGTCTACACCTCTTCTTGATTGCAGTGGGGACCTTGCATTGACATGATATCCCTGACGTAAATGATATCATTTTTGGTTTTCTTCTGCAGACAGATTGTTTGAACGTGTTCAAGGTTTCACTGCTTTCAAATGTCTGAGGATTCTGATTGGTGCGAAATGTTCTGGCATTTTCTATTACAGCTTTAGACACAACTCAGACATAGTACTGGTAGTTGAAGGGCAAAAAAGTACAACTTGAACTCACCAGAGTTCCTCTCAGAGTCAGTCTCAATGGAAATGTAAGAAATTTTTATATTTTTTTGTGACTACACTCGCCTTTCGCACTCTGACTTCTTTCCCTACTTTCCTGTTTTCTTTTTCACAACCTATCCGCATGGATCTCATAACAAATAATCAAAAAGGAAAAGTGGCCGCCACCCTGTTTTGTTTCTTCTTTTTGACCTGCCATCCTTACTCACAATACCCTACTGCCACTGTTTTACTACATTTTACTACTCATGACTACCAATCTTCATTCAGTTAATTGAGACAAAACACATTTGAGATTTATATACTACTGAACATATATTCAAAGATGTCTCTACTTTTACTATTACCAACATCAAATCCTGAAAGAACTTACTCAGCAATCAACCTTTGCAAAAAGAATATAATAAGTATATTAATAATTTATAATTATTAATTAAACATTTTGCACTCTCATTAGATGTACACACATGCATGCTGACAAGTATGTGTGTTTGTGTGCGTATATAATTTAAAGAATATGAGAAGAGCCTTCACAAGTCTACATAAATCCGTATACCAATACCATTTACAAGAGAAATGAATACTAAAAAGATTATTCAACTACATGCTACAGACATTTTTGCCCAAAGAAAAACCATTTGAATGCAGTAATCCTTAATGCATACAAATCACCTGCCAGTAATTCAACATTTCTCACAATATACACAAAAGATGAGAAAGTGTTGACAACATCTAAAAGAAAAAAAAAAATAGGCAGATTAATATTTTTGAATAATGTTGGGAATTAGTGAGGAAAAATATTACAGCTTTATATATTTTTTTAATTTAAAGTCTTGTGAAAACAACTTGTTTGGTTAGTGAGACATTTTCTGTGGGTTGCTGACTTGCTTATTTTATCCTTTAAACATCAGCAGTAAACATGGCCTTAATCATGTCAACATTTCTGCAATTTCTGCTCAAAGGAAGGAAAAAATAATCCAGGTAAATACTAGTGAATTTAAACTTAAAAAAGAAAAAAATGTACATCCCTCATTTTACAAGCCAAACACCTTCAAGCGATAATAACATTATTTCTATTCAGAATTTTTTTTTTTTGTCGTGGCTGTAGACAGCTAAATCAGTTTGAGAAGCAAATATAAAGATAACGTTTTATTAACAAAAATGTTTTTGATTTTCTTGATATTGCAAGGTTGACTGATATCTTGACAGATGGTGTGACAGGAAGCGCAATGTTACTATTCCTGGAATTAGTGTCCAGACAAATATCCTTGTTTTTGGTGACTTATACTTCAGTCTTCTCCAAAGATATACTGTATTTGGCAATCTTTGAGTGTCACCCATTGTTTTGTTTTTTTTGTTTTCTCTCTCTCTTTCTCACACACACACACATAGCAGGAGTAACTAAGATGGGCAGCATATGTAACATAAAGAGAAAATTATGACATGATCAAGATGTTGACATTTTACACTACTTAAAAAAAAATGCTTAGGAAGGAAACCTAAAAACTGAAAAGAGTGATAAAAGTTGCTGGACCTGATAAATCTATTTTCCTGAAAAAAATTTTCAGAGAAAAACTTTATAAATTTATAAATGAACAGGCAGTAGTGCCTGCTCATTCAATAAATGCTGAATGTTTCTTTATAAAGAAGCTGCTAATCTAATCTATCTAATCTAAACTTATTTATAAATGGAACCTTGTCTGTGTGTGTGTGTGTGTGTGTGTGTGTGTGTGTGTGTGTGTGTGTGTGTGTCTGTGTGTGTGTGTCTGTTACCTATGGACTCCGAAAAGGCTGAACTGATTTTCTTGAAAATTTACACAGTTGTACTATAAGTGTCTGCGAGTATTCTTAGCTAGGTTTTGTGTCGAGATACCCCCGATAAATATCGAAAATCAATAATAAAAAAAATCGGGTTATAGAAGGAGTAGTCCGATTTTAATCAAATTTGATACACTGATAGACAAAGACATAAGAAACAATATTAAGAAGTTTCAAGGTTGCAGTTCTTACAATAGTGCAGAAAATTGATAATATATATATATATATAAAAGGCAAGATGTTTGTGCATGTCTGTTTATCTGCCTGTATGCCTGTATTTTTTTCAGCCATTTTATTTTAGTTTTTGCTTCGGGTTTGGCTCTAAGTAGGTATAATTGTAGTTCTTAGTCTCAGCCTTGATACCATTTACTCAGAGGACTTATTTAGCCTTCAAAATTCAGTTTACGGCAAAAAAAACTTATTTGATATCAATACCAGAAAATCAAAATTTGACTGACATCCATTCATTTTTCTTTCAGTTTACGGTTTCACTGTAACTGGAAACAACTATTGCTTTTTAGTCTTTCGTGCCAGTGTCCAAAGAGTCTGAACTCCAGGACCATGGATTAGTTTTAAGACTTTCATTACACCTGAGCAATGCCGGGCTATACTGCTAGTATTGCCATACAGAACACTTATATCTCTAAATTTATCTAAAGAAGTGGCAAGATCAAAATTATTTGTACATTTTGTATAAGTTGTTAACTTTTTCATTTAAGACAATGCATATCTGCATCCACTATGTAAATATTAAGATAAATTCAAATTAAGTTGTAGTACTGAGTTACGATAATGTTTGGTGCCAAGATTGTTGTTTTTTCAGTAGTTTTAGTGACAAAATATATTTTGGCAATATATCATAAAGTTTCATGAATACACTGTTAAAAATAGTAAAAAGAGCAATACTACACTACAGCAATAGCAAAAACTAGCAAAAGAGAAACTAGCAATAAACAACTTTAAAAACCAAAGTTAAATATTAGTTAAAAGAAATGAGAGAAGGGAAAATGTAGATATGCAAACAAATATCTACTTTGATACATAAATAGCAAATAACACAAACAAAACATACAAAAAAAAATATACAAACACTTAACCATGACAAAATATGGAAAATAATATAACCACCACCAAATGGAAAAAAGAAACCTAAGGCTCACAAATAAATATAAACAAAAAAACCCAACCATGACTTAAAATATTGAAATTTTACTCAAACACGGCTACTCTCAATGACAAATTACCAAAAAGTTGATGTTTTCTAGACATAGAGCACAATATTTGTTACAAAGGTAGTTAGAAACTCTGGTGCAATTGTTAATAAAAATAGAGCCGGAGCACCAAAGGTGATAACTGATAAATATTTGGTTATTGAGAATGAAGCAAGTAGAAGGAAAACTGCTTCAAAATTGACAGCTGATCATAATTTCTCTTGACAGCAACTAGTGTTGCACTCAACTGGGATCAGGAGGTGCATAATTACCAAGAAATTCATTACAGACGGTCAATAAGCAACAAAGCTGTTATGAGTAAAAAAGTATAAGAACTGAACACTGAAAAAATGACAACATGTATTGTGGGCAGATGAGTTTAAATTTGAACTCTTTTTGGAAATAAGAGGAGGTTGTGTACAGATGAAGAAAGCCAGAAGAAAGACTGGATGATGAATGTATGGTTCCAACAGTTAATTAGGATGGTTGGCCTGTTATGGTGTGGGGGTGTTTTGTGGAGAGAGAAAGGGCAGGAGATCTGATTGAGGTCAAGGGAGTCATGAAAAAAAATATGAAATCAAGGGAGTCATGAAAGAAAAAGGGATGGCACACCAAAAGTGACAAACTGTTGCTGAAGATGAACACTTGATTATTGAGAGCAAAAGAAATAGAAAACTTCTCCAGAGTTGACAACTAAAATTAACAACAACCAGTGTCACTCCAAACTGAAAAATTGACATATCAGTGAGGATTGGGAGGGCCAGACCCATTGCGGAAGGTGAATAAGAAGTGGAAATATTTCAAGAAGAAGAGTGGCAACATGTATTGTGGGCAGATGAGTTTAAATTTGAACTCTTTTTGGAAATAAGAGGAGGTTGTGTACAGATGAAGAAAGCCAGGAGAAAGACTGGATGATGAATGTGTGGTTCCAACAGTTAATTAGGATGGTTGGCCTGTTATGGTGTGGGGGTGTTTTGTGGAGAGAGAAAGGGCAGGAGATCTGATTGAGGTCAAGGGAGTCATGAAAAAAGAACAATATCATTTGATTTTGCAAAGGTATGCTAAATCACCTGGTTTATGTATAATTCACCTTTTAACAAGAAATTGATTCAGAGACATTCTTCCAAATTGTCAATAAAAAAAAATAAGAAAGTGACAATATTTTGGAATTTATAACTTGGCTGCCTCAATCTCCTGACCGTTCTCTCATTGAATTAGTCTGGAAGGAATTGGATAGGAGAATTCAAAGAGAATATGCAATGCATGAAAGGGAGATTTTACAGTGCTTGAAGAATGCTTGGGAAAAGTTACCATCTATATATACCATGTATATTTTCTCAAAAACTGTTGGAAAAATGCCAAGAATTTATAATGTAGTAATTAAAGCAGGTGGAAGTTTTATTGATGAAAACAAAATATGTGGCTGTTTTATGATAATTCTTTATAGTTTGCTATTTTCTGTCAAAAGTAAAGACACTGTAGTTAGTGAAATTTTATTGTTTACTTTAAAGAAACAGAAAATATCTCATTTTAAAGTGTTTTTGAAAAAATGCAGGATGGCTTCAAGCTTTTTACTTGTAGTGTTTGTGTGTGTGTATATTGTCATATACCTGTCGACAATAACCATCTTGATATGGTCATATGTCAATTCGGGTATATTGCATTTTCACATCTATGGACAGATACTGGTTATCTGTCCCAGATCATGACAAATGGACAATGATTTCAATAAGAAAAATAATAAGCTAAGATTGCTGTTCGATTGGTAATCAAATGACAATCTTTTCCCAGGTTTGCTTCAATATTCAACACAAGCGCTGACAACAAATCAAGGATGAATGTCAAGACAATATAATTTTGATATAAAATTTTAATGAATAAAAGATCAAAATAAAAGAAATAAAATAGAAAAAAAATCTAAGTATGAATTATAATGTCCAATGACCTGAACCTCAAAATTACTTTCAGATACCCAAGGTGGTTGAAATATCAAATTACAATACGTAACAGCAAATATGAATGAATACAGGTGATTACGAATGCAAGATATTAACATATGATAAAATGGGCAAAAATCATTATTTGTAAACACATGGTATGGTGTATGTAGTAACAATATTCATGGAAGTGTATGTGTGTTCTAACATGGGTCTAATAACTGAATAACTTATCTTTGTATCAGTTCCTTCTTTCTTTTACTGTCTCTTTTCTTTTCTCTGTTCCTCTTCTATCTTTATACACTTGAAATGTATGTAGTTACAACTGTATCTATATCTTTAATTTGATTATTATATTTTCAGCACACAGATGTTCTGAAATGTTTGCATATTTCTTTATTCTTTTCTACAACCAACGTCATCTTTTCTGCACTCAAACAAATTTTGTTTTTCTTTGTCTTCAATGTAGCTTCTTTTATCTGGTGTCTTCTCTGTGTCACTATCTCTTTCTTTTCTCTTCTTCTCTTGATAAATTACTTGGCTTTGCTTTCTTTTTCTCCTTTGAATAAACTGAAATCAGCATACGAATTACATTATAGCTTCTGTCATCTTCGTCTTTATGTTTCTTTCTTCTTTCAACAAGCATGAATCAACATACAAATAATAATACAGCTTCTTTTGTCTTTGATGTTATATTTCTTTCTTTCTCGATAAACAGCAAGGCTCCGTTTTCTTTCTTGTTTTGACAAATAAGAATTCATACATTCCATCTTTTTCTTATCCGGAGTTGCTTAAGATGAAGTGGGCTAATTTATACTATTTTCTCAAAATGCATTTTTCCTTCCTCCAGTGTTTATCAGCGCTCAGCAAATATGACTTGCTCTGTTGAGATGCAACCAGCAACTGATTTAAACTTTGCTTTGGGTTTTGCTTCCCACGTGGCTTACTTTTTGGCACAAATTTTAACTTCTGCTGCTTCCACGATCTGCAATTGACTTCCATGTCTGGTTTATTTCCTGTCTAGACATTTGTTACTAAGTATATCTGGGTCAACTAGCCTTGACCTGCTACTCCAAAGCTGACACTGGTTTTTCACGTGACCAACTCCTTGTTACTACGCAAAGACCCTTCTCATGTGTGTGTGTGTGTGTGTGTGTGCTGCTATCTATATTTGTAACAATATACCACACACACACACACACACACACACACACAGACAGACAGACAGAAACACTGAAAATATCTCAGGTCAACTAAGAAGAAGAATCATAAAGCAAGAAACTTACATGCCATTCCACATATTCACTTTTTAGTTTAACACATTTAACATCATTTCTCAAGTTTCTTTATCATTCAAAAGATTCTGATATTTGGCCATTGAAATACTGATTTTGGGAAGGGGGTGAGGGGCAAGAACTTTTCAGCACCTCATACACACACAGGCTGTAATAGACATTCAAGTATTGTCAGATACAGTACATACGAGGAAGCTGAAGGACACTTTAGTCAAAATATTGTATAAAAGCAATAATGAAGAGACTAGTTTGTAAAAACCAGGAATAAATTAACTTATATAATATTCAGAATGGAGAAAGTATTATTGACTTTTGCTCTCTAATTATCAATTTTGGATAGCCTCTTAACAATTTCTTATCTCTTAAACTCATCAGCTATTGTTCAGTATTAGTTTTTGCCATGACTCATTTGGAACTTCTAAAAACAAAAAATCTGTTATCAGCCACTTTCATCCTTTGTTTTGTATAACAGTTGTGCTTTTATAATATATAGTCATATTAAAAATGTTTAATCAGTGATCACATCTTGTCAATAATAATAAAAATAATGATGAAGATGGTAATTGTCTATCAAATCTAAAAAAAAAAGGATGTAAGAATGGAGAGACAGATCTTTGTGTTTGGTTTGTGTTGTTGTTGCTGTTGTCAGAGAATGAGGAGAAGAGACAAAATATGTTTAATTCATTTATGCAAATCAATAAAAATGCTGTATCAAATCTGTTTTTCAAGCATTGACTGCATTAAGCAAATGAATGCAAATTCTTGGTTTTAATCCCAGTAGATAGTCTTGCTAAAAAAGTTTCCTTGCATAAATAACGTAAAACATGAAACCTTTAAGTAATGATGCAGGCTTTATAAACCGAATAAAATTTCCCAATTACAGATAGACACAAGAATTTTAGAGAAGATTGTAGTTTAGCAAAATGTGATTTTGGTTAAAGTTTATCATTCAACCTTGTCACTGGTTGAATATATTCTTAAGTCTGGCATTGAGTGAATCTAGGCAGATTTCAAGCTTCACCACTAACTGAGTTCTCAACCAAATTTCAAACAATTAACAGAATTAGATAGGAACCTCCTTAGCTACATTTTGAAAAAAATTTTGGTTCAGTAGGAAAAAGTTACATAAAAATATATGAACTTTGAAAAGGGAGACTGACTACATCTATCTAAACTTATTTATAAATGGAACTTTGTCTGTGTGTGTATGTGTATCCGTTACCTATAGACTCCAAAACCGCTGAACCAATTTTCTTGAAAATTTACACAGTTGTACTATAAGCATCTGCGAGTGTTCTTAGCTAGGTTTTGTGTCGAGGTACCCCCAATAAATATCGAAAATTGATAATAAAAAAAATCAGGTTATAGAAGGAGTAGTCCGATTTTAATCAAATTTGATACACTCATAGACAAAGACATAAGAAACGATATTCAGAAGTTTCAAGGTTACAGTTCTTACAATAGTGCAGAAAATCATTAGTATATATATATATATCTATATATATATATAAAAAAGGCAAGATGTTTGTGTGTGTGTCTGTTTATCTGCCTGTATGTCTGTATTTTTTCAGCCCTTTTATTTTAGTTTTTGCTTCAGGTTTGGCTCTAAGTAGGTATAATTGTAGTTCTTAGTCTCAGCCATCATACCATTTACTCAGAGGACTTATTTAGCCTTCAAAATTCAGTTTACGAGAAAAACTGATATCGATATCAGGAAATCAAAATTTGACTTACATCCATTCATTTTTCTTTCAGTCTACGGTTTCGCTTTAACTGAAAACAACTATTGGTTTTTAGTCTTTCATGCCAACGTTCAAAGAGTCTGAGCTCCAGGACCATGGATTAGTTTTAAAGCTTTCATTACACCCGAGCAACGCTGGGCTATACTGCTAGTAAGTATATAAGTGAGTGACTAATGCTTTTAATAATAAATCTTATTCTTTATAACTTTTTTCTGTTTAATATTTTAGAATACGGTTTTCAACATTTAAATTCTGATGATTTTTTTAATCATTTTTGTTAATCAAACTTTGCTTATCACTTTTCATTTTATCAGAATTAATGATAAATAATCAATTTTTTATTGTGTTTTTTATTCAATTGCATATAATTTTTTTTCTTTTTAATATTTTTGAATGCAGTTTTCAGCATTAAATTTATATTAATAGCAATGCCTGGAAAAATCATGGATTATGTGGAAAAATGCACGCATGAAAAGTAATATTTTTAAGATTATATTAAACCTGGAAAAGAATAGGCCAAGATATTCTAGTTAAAATATTGTAGCTAAAAAATAAAATTTGAATCATTTTTAGTTGCAATATTTTAAGTAAGAAATTACTTATTTTTTAATTTACTAGAATATCTTGTCTTTTACTTTTCCAGGTTTAATCACTTGTCCAGTTCTTTTCCAGGTTTAATATAATCTTAAGAATATTACTTTTCATGCGTGCATTATTCTATGATTAGAAAAGATTATATTTTGGGGGCATAGTGGATTAGCAGAATTGTATTTGATAGAATCTAGATTTAGGCAGATTGTCATATGGAGGGATTTAGGAGTATTTTGTGTTATAATGATTTTAAATTAGCAGGATCGTGCTTTGCAAGAATCGGTTTTTGTAAGGATTTTAATTTAAGAATATTTTGTTTTAGAAAGATTAGAAAGACTGTAAGTTAGCAGGGTTGTGCTTTGCAAGAATCGTTATTTGGATGGATTTTGATCAGGAAGAATTTGGAAATTTGCTAAAGAAAAATTGAATTCAGATAAAATTAGCAGAATTAAAAACCACAAAGTAAAATATAGCATAACATTTTTTAGTTAAGATGCGTGGACTGTAAATTTATGCCTTGTCTGGTCACTAACTTCTGCATCTAAACATGTTTAAACAGTATTTATGAAAGAAAAGCCAACAGATGAGGTTTAAAAAGAAAAATTGCTTTATCTCAGAAATTTAATAACAGAATTTAATCTAACAATAAATCATAGACATCATTTATTACTACAACATTGAAAGTGAATGCTGTTACTTTTCTTTAAATATATCTTTCCCCCTTTTGTTGACTTTTTTGCTGTTATAAGAGGTGAAACATGATAGGGGAAATGGTATAAAATTAATAAAGACAGAATAAATTATTTGCTCTTTGCAAAATACCAGATCTCTCAAAGCAATTAAGTGAAAAAATATCTTGAGAACTTCATTTTCATCGCAATTTCGATTTAAGAAATTGCATTTTGAAAGAGATTAAAAGTTGTTTGTTCCTTTGCTAAATAAAAATGAATGATTTCAATCTTTCTGGGAACAACTTGTAACATTATAAATAAATTTATCCCTATTTGTAATATGATTTACGTTGTTGCTTGAAGGAAATTTATGATTCAAGTTGTGAGTATGAAGTTTGGAAGCAGGTTGGCTTTACATCTTGAGTTGGAGGTTTCATTGCAGCACTTCTATTGTTGTAAATTCTGTGACGATTCATTCGTCAGCTGGGATCGGAAAATAAAGAATAAGCTTCTCACACGTTTTGAACTTTTATCCCCTCTTCTCGAAAGTGGATAACACATTAGCAATCAGACCATGAAACGCAACCAGCAGACAAAAGTGGATTGGAAGCAAAGAATGGAATATAAAAAGAAAATGAAATTAAAAAAACTGCATAAAAAAGAAAAGCATCAAAAATAGGAGACAAAAAAAAACTAGTTTAAAAAAAAACCTAATAAGAATAATGCTTCTATTTAATATTGATCCCAATCTATTAGAAAATGGTCTACAGCTATATCGTGTTGAATACACCAGTTCCCGTTCGATCACCAAAGTTAAGCAACATCAAACTTGGTCAGTACTAAATGGGTGACCATTTGTGAATACCAGGTGCTGTAAATGTAAGGACCAAGAATGGTCCACCGGTCCTCCAGATTTCAGTGTTGGGTACAGGGCTAACAACCCTGCCCCATAAAAAAAAAAACAGTTACAGAAACAGCAACAAAAAGTTGATGCCCTAAGCACATCTGGGTGTGATGGATAAATGATGATGATATTAGAAAATGAGTGCAAAATATTTTCCTCTCCCGATTTTATGGGCAAAAGCACACAAATACATTCTGGGATTTTTTCCAAGCCAATAAAATAGGCCGGTTCTCATTCTCAGTCTGTCTTGTCTTGAAGTCAGAACACGATGCTCACTTATCCAAATTTACTTTTGTGTGTTGATGCCAGTTCTTAGTTTGTGAACCTTTTTTACCTTATTACTGTTAATTTGCCTTATTACAGTTGCTTTGCCTTATTACAGCTGCTTTGCCTTGCCTTATTACAGCTGCTTTGCCTTGCCTTATTACAGTTGCTTTGCCTTATTACTGTTGCTTTGCCTTATTACAGTTGCTTTGCCTTGCATATATTGTTTGCTTGCTTTATATTATTTTTGGCCCTGTTCTTTTTCTCTTTTATTGCAAACTTTGTCAATTCTGTTACTTATTTTGCACTTGACCATGGTTATTCATTTGACATTTAGAAATTCAGACAATTTAAGATTAGTGTTTACATTGTATATTGTTTACACTGTTTCAGCAGACTATTGTCCTGATCTTTTATTTTTGTTGTTGTTGTTATAACAACAACAAAAATGAAAACAATAGTCTGAATATAAATACTGTAAATAATGATAAGTCTCTATCCAAGAAATACAGGGAGAAATCACAATTATTGGTACTGAACTTAAACCAGTATTTGTCCATGTATTCAGTTAAGCACCTCTCATAACACACAAAGACATGAGCAAACATTTATCTTGAATGTATAAATCTGGTGAAGCATTGTGGCTAAAGAAGCTCAAACCAATGAAACATGTAAAAAATCTGTTCACCAAAAGAGTGAACAGATTTATTTAAATTTATTGATGAGACAGTGCACCATCAATGTGTGCTCCTACAAGTTGTCTATTTGAATAACTAAATAGAATTACTTTTACATCTCAAACCAGAGGTTAAATGACCACAGTGCTGGTAAGGAAAACACTTAGTTACATCAATAAGTTTATATAACCTCATGAAGAAAAAAAAATCATTGATTTTATGCAACAAATATTTCTCAACATAATCCCCTTCCTTGTCAAGGCTCTTGCAGTGAACATTAATTCCATAGGTCAAACCTTATGCAGTGATGATTTAGATTAAGATTTGGCTAATAGCTATGCCAGGCAACTTAAATACTGATCTACCATCATTTATAGAATCCATTTTAGAACTTTAAAAAAATGTCATATAAAATAATTTTTAAGTAAGGATGAAATTCAACTCAAATATTCAAACAAATTCATTAAAAATAATTAAAAGAGATTATTTTTGTTAATACATAAAATGATAAAAAATAGACTTGTTAAAACAACAAAAATTAACAAAGAAGAGGTAACAAGAAAGTGCATTACTGTCAAATGGTGACATTATTGAAATATAATTAGCAAAAAGTATTTAAACCAGTTTATTGGTCTTCTCACATCAGAAATCAATCAAGGATGAGAGATATACATAGTAACTAAAATAAACACCAAAGACACAATGTTATCTATATATATATATATATATATATAAAAGGCAATCTATGAGTCTGTGTGTGACTGTTCCCTATACACGCCTACATTTTTTAAGCTACGCCATTCAAACTTTCTAAGGACACATATTTACAGGGAAGCCATACTTTTTGAGTTTAAGTTCAGCAATTTTCCCTTTCACACTTTTTGGCCAATGGACATGATTGTTTACATTTGCTCCATAAAACATGTAAGATCTAAGATGTTTGCTGAATTACATCTCAGAAATCAAATCACATGTGTCAAACGTGACTAAAATACTTTTTATTAAAAAAAAAAAAAAGAACATGAGCCTTTATATTTAATTTTTTATTCCAACATTTTACATCACAGGAATCAAATCACACGTGTCAAATGTGACGAAAATATTTTTTTATTAAAAAAAAAAAAAATGAGCCTTTATATTTTATTTTTATTCCGACGTTTTAAAAATTAATTTGGTCAACAAAAAAATTAGAATATTTTTCCCCGTAATTTTGAAACAAAATAATTATTTTTTAAAAAAAAAGTGTTTTTTCAAACAAAAACAAAATATGTAAAATAAAAAGTGGCATATTCTACTACTAAAATGTTCTGAGTTGCACGGGCAACGCTCAGCTATGATGCTAGTCTATATATATATATATATATATATATATATATATATAAGGCAATCTGTGAGTCTGTGTGTGACTGTTCCCTATGCACACCTACATTTTTTAAGCTACACCATTCAAACTTTCCAGGGACACATATCTACAGGGAAGCTAGGTCAACATACTTTTTGAGTTTAAGTTCAAAGCTGATTGTTTGCATTTGCTCTGTAAAACATGTAAGATCTATAATGGTTGCTAAATTACGTCACAAAAATCAAATTACACGTGACAAATGCGACTAAAATATTTTTTTATATTAAAATAAAAAAAAAATATGAGCCTTTATAATTAATTTTAATTCTAACATTTTAAAA
Organism: Ascarosepion bandense; assembly: GCA_037127315.1. Taxonomy (NCBI): domain Eukaryota; kingdom Metazoa; phylum Mollusca; class Cephalopoda; order Sepiida; family Sepiidae; genus Ascarosepion; species Ascarosepion bandense. The sequence goes on from JBBBDQ010001154.1 coordinate 876,120, forward strand.
ATTCATTTGGTCAACAAAAAAATGTGAATATTTTTCCCTGTAATTTTAAAACAAAAAAAATATTTTTAAAAAAGTGTTTTTTCAAACAAAAACAAAATATGTAAAAAAAAAAAAGTGCCAATGGTTAATTTAATTATTTAAGTCATTTTTTTATTCAGCTTTAATATTTCATACTTCAGAAATTAAAATTAAAAAAAATAAATCTTTTTTTCACTAAATATTTCATGCAGGAAATCAACTGTCTGTAATTCGTGTGGCATTAATGTAACTTTTTTCCTTTAAAATTAAATGTCGACATTTTTAAATATTCTTCAAAAACTTCTGAAATGAGAGTGTAATAGTTTTTATATCTCTAATTTCAGTAAAACAAAATAAATAATTTTTATTTTTATGTTAAATTCATTTAGTCAACAAAAAATGTAAATATTTCCCTCCGTAATTTTGAAACAAAAACAAATGCAATGTTGTTTACAATGTCACACAAAACATGAAACCACGTTTATGCAAAACAAAAGAAAATAGTTTTTTTAATGGAATTTTTCAACAATTTTGAAACAACAATTTTTTATATCATTATTTTTTTATATAACCGAGTTTTAAAGCAATTTATCCATTTAATATTATAAACATTATTGCATCAAGAGATTTGATGTTTGTGTGAGTATTGTAAACATTGCGTTCCAAGTAATTTAGCAGCCATCTTCGATTAAAATAACAGGCACTCACACTAGGTATGCTCAGTTTTTGTAGATTTTTTTCACATGCTTCCTAAAAAAAGAGCTTGGTTAGGGCGGATGACTATCTACATTTAAAACAGGTAAACTTCTATCTTATTTATGACTAACTCCACTTCCTGTAAATGTTTTTATTCATTTCCAGATCAAAGAACCCCCACCCCCCTTAGGAGACAAAAGTATGACTGGCACTAAAACTACACTTTATACTCCGTTCGAATACTACAGCAACATGCATTCAGTGCCGCCTTCTTAATGCTGAAAATGGTTACTAACAGCCTCAGCTCTCCTTTCCAACTTTTAATAAATGATTTCCATCTACTCCTCTCATTGGCATCTTCTACTACTGAGTTCTGAGTTGCACGGGCAATGCTGGGCTATGATGCTAGTATAAACTATATAACAATTAAAGGCTAATTACATTCCAGCCTAACAACCACTCCTTCAGTTTACAAAGAGATGGCTGGTAAGACTTAATATAAACTGATTTTAACATCTTCAAATGGAATTCAAAAAGAGTCTTCATCAGTACTGCATATATATCTCAGTTGCCCCTTTTTTGTTTTTAAACTCTGATTATGTAGGTAGAATTGGTCAAATGTCAGAAGCAAGAATCAATCAGCATGTACCAGCCAATATGTGTGTAAATATGACTGTTTTGTCAATAGCTGAACATTTTGTGGTGGTGCCCCTTTCAAGTCAGATGTTGTGCCACACACAAAAAGAATCCTACACATTTTGTTATTTTGAGGAAAATTTTAATAAGACTAACAGAAACATCAGAATAGAGAATTGTTGAGAGAGAAAATATAAAATGGTAGATTGAGTAATTCCAGGTAAATAACAGGTTAAATATTTGTTTAAAACTGACAGGTGAATTATTGAGAAGAATTATCTTGAACTTAAACAATAATGATGAAATTACTCAAGACAACATTTTTTTCACTACTTTTTATGCACCTTCTGAAAAAGAAAAAAAAAATTGTTGTTCAACACTGGATGACATTTATTCTTACCTGAACCCTTTGAAGGTTTTCATCTCTGTCAAGCGACATATTTCATCCCAGGATTTATCAGAGAGCCAACTGTGATCAGGATTAGCAAGTTTGTTCTCCAGACCAACACCACCGGTCAAAAAGAAGAGCAGGTCTGCATGATCAAGTTCTCCTTTCGCCCTTGACAGCAATTAAAATTAAAAAAAAGTGAAATTGAATTAACAAATCAAGACGGGAAAAATGTAAAAGAAAGCAAGAAATTTTAGTATTTACACATGGGTTATTGTTCTTATCTTTATTGTTATTATCACAATGTTTTGGCTGTTAAAACCCTTGGATTTTATCAGGTATGTCAATCAAGGTAATCTACAGGGGATTTCAAACTGAACCCTTTCTTTAATCTATAAAGGGTAAACAGTTCTCATTCCACTGCCCATGTCTATTGTCCTGTGGTGGCTGGAAAAACTATCAAACTTGGCACAGATGTCAAACAAATTACCCAGCATTACAATACAGATATAGAGACCTAAGGCTAGATCCAGATTTATCAATCAAGACATTGGTCAATTCCTGGAAAATACCGTAGTGAATTAAAGCACTGGTTCATGAATTTGGTAATGTAGTAATTGTGAGTTCAATCCCTGGTATGGGCAGCATGTGCTTAAACCCTGTGAAAACAGGGCAAACAATACTGAGTAGTACTAAAGATATGAACTGAACAAAATATCCCTAGACATGGGCAGTGGAACAAGTCTACCCCTGTAGATTAAATAAGGGTTCAGTTTGGAATTTCCTATAGGTTACCTGGATTAATATACATTTGATGAAGGCAGGAAGGTACAATGACCAAAATATTGTGATAACAATAACATAAGATAAGGACAATAGTTCATGTGTAAATAATGGTAACTCTTCATCTCAGAAATTCAGACAGGAAAGAAATTTTAGTTTCTGCAAAATGAAATGAAAATGTTGTTGGCCAAGAAAAGAAAGTTAAAGATTACATTAATCACCTTAAGGCTTATGGAGGGAGGGAGGGAGAGAGAGAGAGTGTCCAATATTATTTCAAACTATTATTGGCTTTGGACAACTGGATTTGTTGATAGCAGCCTGCTGGTATTTGATAAGTGAATGCATTTCAGTTGGATTTAGGAATTTTAAAAAAGACACAATAATAAAGATAGAAAAAACTCCTCATATAATGGAATAAATACATTTTCACATTCGGCTCTGAAATGAAAAATGTTTACAAGAGAATAATTTGAGAGATGGAAATAAAATGCATATTTCTTAATATTTGTCAAAATAAATGCTGAAATTCATTAATAATAATAACTAAAGGAAGGCATTTGATAGCATTCTAGAATTCCGGATAGAAAAGAGCCTCAAAACACAGACTCTAATAAAAAGTTATTAGATTCTTCATAGAGAGCATGAAAGCCTGAATGACCATCTTCAATCTCCTTCATGCAAATAGGTTGCCAACATCAGAAACAAGATTCTTGAAGAGGTTCCACTATGATCACAATTCATGTGCCTTACAATGGTGCCACTTGGTAATCTACTAAACAAGAGAAACTATGGGTACAAATCACAAAATGGCAAACTGAACCACTTGTTCTACATTGATAATGTCAAGACATTTGCAAAAGACAACAAACAGCATAAAGACCTACTTAGTATTATCAAGACTTTCACCAATAATATGATTAGAATTTTGAAGTGAAAAGTGTACAAAAGCCACTTTTAAAAGAGGGAATCTGTCTAAGACTTCAGATTTAGACCATGATTGATATTCTTAGTCAAAAAGTTAAACCAAGCTAGCATATACAAGTACCTTGTGTGGTACTGAAAATAAAATTACAATCAACAGATTTAAATCTACCACTACATGATCAATACTCTGTAAAGGGATACAAATTCAACTTTATCCATCCCGAAACTAAATGACAAAGAGACTGGGCACCAAACTGTGCTGGAGGTCGAGGAGAAAATGTTAACAGGACGTACCTATCAAGAGCCTCTTCCAACTTAAACTGATCTTCAAAAAAAATATTATGCATATCTGACAAAAAACAGATGATGCCTCTAACCCTGTTCCAAATAGCAAAACACGTACATTTGATCAAGAAAGAAGCACTAGACTGAAAGCAGAAACAGAGAGAGGACTGGCAGGGGTCGGGTTCATAATCTCTGTATAAGCCCATAGTCTCACAATGAGTTTCCATTGTCATAATCAAAGATAGCTCCATAATGTAGGATGTGAATATGAAGAAACTATTGACCGTAATGTTGTATCAAGTTGCTCAGAATTGGCAAAGACTGGGCCTATTTACAGGTACAATAGAGCAATCGCCTATCTGTAGTAGAAGATCTGCAAGAGTTATAAAATCAGAATGACTGGTATAAACATCAGCTGAATACAGCCATTGAGAACAACAATGTCAGCCTTGTACATGTTATGTCCATCTTCCCTGACAAAGAGATGAAACCCAATAAGTATGAAGTCATTATCAAGGACAGAAAAGAAGTACATGTTCCTCAACATATCAATATGGTTTCATAGAAACAACCCCAAAATTTTACACAGAAGTTGAAGAGTGTGGGAATGTTGATGAGACTTGTTGTCACTTGATCCCCAGTGGAAATTTTAAAATTACTACTAGTGTTATTGCACCAATTGAGTAAATTATAATAATCTGATATACAAAGAAGAGGAATTTTGAGGAGATAAATAATAAAATATTCTCAGACATGGAGATCCAAATTGACAATCTGTTATAAGTTGTTTCTATTGGTTATAATATTAAGTTTTGCTTAGGCTAATTGCTGTGATACCCGTAAAAAATACACTAGACTGACAGCAATGGATTTTAGATTTCTGCAAAGTTCTTTAAGCATCTAGACTAGTTCATCTGAGTTACCAGGAGTGTGTTATTTATCCCACAACACCATCCAACTAAGGGCAAACTCCATAGATGTAAAAAAAGAAAAATAGAGATACATATACACACACATTTAATTATCTGATGGAAAACTTTGTCTGACAAATTTAATTTCAAAATTTGGTTATCAATTGTACTTCTATTTTAAATAAACTATTTCAAACAGTAAATCAGATTCGTGCATAAAAAACAAACACACTACATTTAAATGATAGATATGATATGTTGTCGAATGTCCTTTTGCAGAGCTTAAGTTTATCCATTACAACAAAACTTTCTCAATGTGAATTTTCTTATTTTTTAATAAAACTTGATGTTAAAAGGTAGTTTTATTAATTTCTGCCCTTTCATTTTCAGTTTTGGTTTACCCTGGCTGATGGCCTATTTAATATATTTCCACAATATGGTTTACAATTTACATGGGTAGTAAATTTTGATGCAAAATTTGAGAAAACCATTCTAAAAACCCTGAACTGTTTTAAGAGGAAAACAAAATTAAGAGCCAAAAAAATATTAGACATATGGATCTATCTAGACTGATAAAGAAGACTCCAACATTTTTTAATCAAATTCTCTTCTTGATTTGGAATATCCTTTGCTTTAATGAACATTTTACTGAAACTATGAGTCAAATAATGATGGCTTCATTTGAATGGTATCAACAGAAAATTCCTGTTCAAACATTCTACATTAATCCAGATAATTCTACAGCTAGTTTCCATATAATGTCTTCATAACATATTTTTTTTCAGGCCTGGGTATTTTTTCTGCTGACAGATTCATTTTCAATGCAAAATCTCCATAAATACACAGATGTTTTTTTCAACATATCCTCAAATTTTGTATAAAAATATATCATCTGTGTTAATTCCAGACTAATGTATGCTATGAAAATATGAACAATAAATATTTTTCAAGTGACAAATATTGGAAGAGATAGAAAAAGGAAATGGAATGCTTACAGTAAAATTTTGGAACAGAGAATAAACGAGAATAAGAGTTTATCCTTTTCAAATAAAGACCGACAGACATTGCAGTATAGGTTATAGGTGAAATGTTCTGAAAGGTAACGCAGGCGCCGTTCCAGAATCTTAGACTTGTTGCTGTAAGAGAAGAAAAAACATCGTTATTTTTTAGTGAAAAAAAATCAAAGGACAAAGTTCATTTATAATAAACAATTTAAAAAAAAAAAAGAAACAGATTTATAATTTTATTTTCTGAAAGGTCCACTGAAAGGAAAATCTGAATGAAAACTGGGGAGTGGGGGTGAAGCACACTCCCCTGTAAAGGTGTTTAAAAGAAACCAAACAAGTTCAGAGTTAGTCTTCTTATCATGATAGCTACGATGAGAATCAAAACTGGAGAAAGACTAACAATAAAAGTAAATAACTGATGTTTCTTACAGGGTTTTATTCAGATCAATTTAAGCAAAAGTTTATAGTCTTATTTGCTTAAGCCAGAAAGTATGCAAACAATTTAGATGTTTAAGAGGAAGTTTGAATATGAGTGTCAGACCATCAATTCATAAACAGAAGCTCAACAACAATAGAAGATGGGCAATTTTTTATGTGGTAAAAGGTGGAAGCCACCACAAATCAAAACAGGATTGAATCAGGTATGTCAATCAGGGTAATCTACAGGGGATTTCAAACTGAACCCTTTCTTTAATCTATAAAGGGTAAACAGTTCTCATTCCACTGCCCATGTCTATTGTCCTGTGGTGGCTGGAAAAACTATCAAACTTGGCACAGATGTCAAACAAATTACCCAGCATTCCTATACAAATATAGAGACCTAAGGCTAGATCCAGATTTATCAATCAAGACATTGGTCAATTCCTGGAAAATATCGTAGTGAATTAAAGCATTGGTTCATGAATTTGGTAATGTAGTAATTGTGAGTTCAATCCCTGGTATGGGCAGCATGTGCTTAAACCCTGTAAAAACAAGGCAAACAATACTGAGTAGTACTAAAGATATGAACTGAACAAAATATCCCTAGACATGGGCAGTGAAACAAGTCTACCCCTGTAGATTAAATAAGGGTTCAGTTTGGAATTTCCTATAGGTTACCTGGATTAATATACATTTGATGAAGGCAGGAAGGTACAATGACCAGAATATTGTGATAACAATAACATAAGATAAGGACAATAGTTCATGTGTAAATAATGGTAACTCTTCATCTTAGTTAACACAATGAAACAAACCTCAAAATTTCAGAATCTGTTTTATATAAAATGGTGGACGGATTCCAGGAGATGACTAAAATGTCTGGTGGGACATATGAAATAATGGGTAACTTCACAAATGCAAAGATTGAGAAATCTGTTCCAAATTCCTAGACATTTAGGTAGAAATGCTTTATACATCATCTATTTTAAGAGTTAAAAAAATTATTAAGCAATTCTTATATTTTCATTGATTTTATTCTGGGAAAACATTTCGGTTGATGTATTCTTCACCTTTATAAATACTCAATCAAAATAAAATTGGATCATCTCCTAGAATAACTCAATAAAACTAAGCTTGTAACTTCAAACAATACTTAAATTTACATAAATCTAATGCACTAATAAGTCTTAATTTAGCGTCATCTGTTCCTGCAAAATAGATGCAAATCTTGCTTAGAGCTTATTCTTTGTTTCTAGATGTAGACTGACAGGCTCTGAGAAATTTTGATGAAAATCAAATAAAATTAAGATAAAATACTAAACAGGAATTAATAATGGCTGACAATGCTTCATATAACAATAAAAATTCAAGATAATATTACTGCTATAAATACTACTTTTATCTGCCATTTCCCTTCAAGACATAGGTGATTGCAACTCTTCACAACATCCATTGCCTCGTAGCTCTAAGCAAGTTTGACTCTTTAACTTTCTTCTTTGTCCTTGCTCTGTCATCCATTCACACAAATTCATTAGGTCAGTTACTTACTGTATCCTATGCCTCTACTACCTTCAGCATGTCCTGTAAGTGTTAAATTCTCCAAGTCTTATTTCTTCAGTATATGTCCCAGAAATCTCAACTATCTCCTGATTTCAAGTATAAATGCCTTTAAGTTTTCATTTTCTTTAAAATTTCAGTCCACAGTATTTTCAGCCTTTGTCTGCATTTTTGAGTTTCTTCATTTCTAAGAAAATTGTTCCAGATTCTGTTATATGGGAAGATTGACATTACATAGCATTTTTCCTGCTGAGTCTATCATCAAAATAATGTCAGTTGCATATTTTATGCTGTTGAGATTATATCTGCTTATAATAAACCCTGGTAGGACTTGTAGTTCTTTTCAGATTGCCTTGCTGTATAAGTTAAATAAATCCAGTGAGAAACTACCTCCTTTGTCTTACTCTTTTTTTTTTAAACATTTTGCTTGATATTCTATCTACATGTTGACAATTTGTTTTCCAGTAAATGTTATAGATTATTCTCACATCTTTCCCAAATAAATCAAGTTTTCCATATAGTTTAAGTAGTTTTGTGTAGTGCCTTATCAAAAGCATTTGCATAGACTATGAAACATAACTAAAATGAAGGTAAAAGAAATATAATTAAAAATGAATAATGATTAACAATACCTTATCTAATGAAAAAGAATGATATTATCCAGGCTAATATGGCTGGTGTATAAAAAAACATCAATTGATACAGTGCTAAATCATCAAGAAAAAAAAAAGAAAAGAAAAAAAAAGAAGCTTGCAATGAAAAATAAAAAAAGGGAAGAAGATTTATTCATTTCTCAAAGAATTATATTTATCCTTTTTTTTTGTTTTAATCATTTCATCCCATGCAAAGCAAGACCACACTAGTCTACAGTGAAAGAAAAAAAATTACAGGGTATGTCGAAGAAAGGATAAGAAATGGATGAAAATCAACGAGAAAGAAAATGGCAATTGATGTTGCTTTTAGGCTTTTGAAGATTGTAGCTATGAAGGAAGCAAGCAAATGGTAGGGAATTTCACAAATGGGAAGTGTGAGAAAAGAAATGGAGTAGAAGAGTCAGTTACATTCAAATTTTCTGATGGTAAAAAGGCGTGACCAAGATGTCAATCTAGTAGCACAAGTAAATACGTGTAGTCAAGGTATCAAGAAAAAAAGCTCATCATAGCAGTTGCTATGGAAATACTTATAGAAAAGACAGAGGAAAACCACATCATGTTGAAGAAAAAGTAACTTAAGGTGAGCTGCTATATCTAGATTGATTATTTTACAGATCCTCTTTTGGATTTTGTAGAGAACCACAAGATGAAAGCAGGAGCACTCGGCCAGATATGCCAACAATATTCAATGCACAAACGAATGTGTAAAATGGATTCTTAGGAGAAAAACTTTTGACATAATGACCCACCCTTTCTAGCTTCAAGATGCAACTATAGATTCGATGTAGTCATTCCATCTGAGATCATTTGAGAGTATAAGGCCAAGAAGGCAAATTGAGGAGGATTAGCATCATCCATTCTGATGGTCGGGAAAAAGTTTGTCTATGGTGATTAAAGGAGAGCAGCTTCGTTTTGGGGGGCATCAAAATTTACAAGCCATTTCCTACTCCATTTAATCACAGATTCTCGGTACTTTACAAGGGCAGCAGTTAGGTTGACTTTGTCAGCTTTGGCAGATTTCTTATCGAGACGGGAGTAAATGGTGGGAACTGATTACATCAGGAAGATCATTGATGAAGATCAGAAAAAGGTTTGGTTTTTTTTTTTTAGACAAGTTCAAAAAAAAAAAAAAAAGAAGGAAAGGTTCACAAATATCAAACTGAATCAATTCCTGATACCATTGTGCTAATCAATATAATTTTCTCTTAACACTAGCTGACAAAAGAGTACCTCCCCTCTTTTCACTCTCTATAGAATATAAAATGAGAAAAACCATGGAATAGATTAACTGAAGTTTTGTGGTGGCAATAAAAGTAGACAAAAATAAATGTACAATTTATGAAAACGGTACAGGACAGTGATGATTCTACGGGGATGGGATGCCCTCCCCGGAATTTTGTTCCCCCACCCCATTTTTTATAAGTTTCAAAAATTTATGAAACTGATCAGTCTTTGATTTTGATAAGATTTGATCTTCAGCACTCTTCCTTCTTCAGAACATATTGATGTTAGTATTAACCCATTGATTTTGTTTTGAAATTAACCTCTTTTGTGTACCATCATCTTGCGTGTCAATAAGAGGGCAAGAATAGATTAGAACTCCACTACTATGAATGAAAAGTTATTCAGTTTAATTTAGTGAAGTAACAGACTTACACTCAAACTCATTCCTAAGTTGTGTCTATGAAAAGGAAGACACTGCTTGAGCTCCTCCACTAACACTTTCGGATTTCTACAATCAACACTGGTAGTGGATAAGTTAAAAGTCAAATTTTCTTGGTGAACGCAGTTCTATGGTCCGATGATGGAGAAACAAAAGAGTAAATATGTTGTTCAATCAAGTTGAAAATTTAAAAATAAATATATTTTCTTTTATAAACTACACAAGCATTAGTGATGATACACATTTTATTGCAAGCTGATTCCTGTTATTTCTATTCTCATTTGTCAAAGCCTTTTTACAAGAACAACATCCAAACAAGGTGACCAGTGACAACCAAAAATGACAGCCTCTGTAAGTTATTTTACAATTGTACTAAACTTGTATAATTTTAACAACTTTGAGTTGCTCTACATTTTCTTGTTTATAAAAGGTAGCTAAAAAGTTCTCAGCCTAACCCACTCTCCAAAATCTAATCAAACAGAATTTTTAAAACATTTCTTGGTTAAATCATACCTCTTCTTATATTCAATACTTCTTAATTATCATATTAAACTAAAAGTAAAAATAATTCATTCGCTGTCATGCTCTCACGCTATAAATGGAACGACTATATGTGTGTGTGTGTGTGTGTTAACTTAGTTTAACAGTTTATGTACAGTCAACTGCAATTGAATATTTCTTTTAACACAATATTATAACAATGAACAGGCATTGTTTTGACTAAATCTTTATGTAGCGGATTTTTCTAATCATGTACATTTTATAAAATATAGGCACAAATATAATATTTTACATAATTTAATTTTTAAATTATGTAAAAACATAAACTTACACATGAAGATATGATATTAAAAAAAACTGACATGATGTATGAAGATAGAATATTTGAATAAACAAAAACAAAAATACAACAATAATACACACAGACGACAATTCTACTCCTGCAGCTTCTTCTCTCGCACTTCCCGCCTGTGGAACTCGCTTCCATATTCTTGCTTTCCTGATGGCTACAACCTCCAGGAATTTAAATGCATTGTCAATACTCATCTATTAACTACTTGACTCTAGTTCTTTCTTCACCACCCCATATATCCTTTCCTTTCTCTCCACCTTTGCAATTGTCATCACACCTGTATTTCCATCCTTCTCTTGTTCCTTTCTAACAGGTTTGTCTTCCTCTTCACTCTCTTCTACTTTATCTTTTTACTCTTATGTAGCCCCCTGCACATCAGTGGCATTACCACCTTGCTTGAGGTGATACAATTAAAAAAAAAACACATATTGTCACAACAGTATTAACAAGAAGGCCTTTGATAATTACCAATGGAAGTTGAAAGTACTCAGATGTTGGTTGGTTTATGTTCAAATTTTTATTGGAGACCAAGAAAGCATTCCAAAATATAAATAACAAAAAGAAAATAAAAATAAAACAAAAAAGAAAATCTTAAAAAAAGAAAACTTTTGTTGACTTGTAATATATAACATTTTTTATATGTGGACGATTGCATTGCAATTATGACTGAGTATTTCTGCATAAAACTTTCTCTCACAAAGTGTACCTGTCAATGTTCATTTTCTCACCTGTCATGGATGGATGCAATGTAGAGGTTCACAAACCATGTTAGTGAGTATTGGTACATAGGGTCAATATTAGGGAGGTCAGCAATTGAGAAAAATAAAATGGATGAATGCCTGGCAATTGGTCGATAACCAGCTCTAGAAGCCTCAATTTTCTTTTCTGTCTCCTCAGCAACCTGAAATTTGGAAATAGAGTCAGAGGAGTTGAAGATGTAATCTATGATATCATGGGTAGGATTTATTAATCAAAACTTTTAATTGAAATTGTGATCTACTGTAAGGATTACATATAGAGTGACATAACAAATAATAAAAGCATAAATAGAAATTCAAGGGAATTTTTCTCACACAAGAAATTAAAAATTCTTCTGTCATAAATATATATTTCTATTCTCATTTGTCAAAGCCTTTTACTTGCATATATATATATATATATATATATATATATATATGCAGGTAAATGAACATGAACAAAGAGTAAAAAATATTCAATTATAATAAAAATTTATATTATTTTACAAAAATGCACAATAGAAAAATCATGAAAAATAAGGTTGATAATATTCAGGAGTTATAATGCATCAGAAACATATGATTAATTGGAATTTATACAGTAAAAATCATCTCAAATAATAGAGAAACAAAATGTAGGTTGACATAGAGATGATGAATTAATAATTATAAAATATAAAATCATAATTTAAAGAGTAAAGGAAGTGATAATTAAAAGATTTAAGAATATAGGATTTGAATAAATATAAACATAAAATTAAGTTGATTTTCTTAGGTATAAAAATAAACTTAGAAAAAATACAGAGCACATAAAAAAAGCAAATGAATGCTCCATATATATAACTTTATGAAATCCTCCATTTTTAGCAAAAGAAATGTAGCCAACTAATAATGACAGACAACTCTTCAGATGAAAGAACATTTCATAAAGTCAAAGAAGAACAATAACAGATTCAAAATAAAATTATAATAGATGCTAAAGACAGAAAAAAAAATTAGAAATAAGAAAAATTATAAGGTTTAATCCACCACAGTAATAATACAATAATAGTTTTAAAAGTATTCCCAAAATGCTTATAAGCATTTCTATAAACCATACAAATGAAACAAAACATTTAATTGAAACATCATAAAAATTGGTTACATTTGCTTAGAGAACACTGAATAAATAAAAAAAAAAGTTGTAAAAATTAAACCAAAATATTTACTGCAGAGAAATTGTAGAGTAGGAAACATCTGGTAAAAGTAATAAGAAAGGAGAATCCAGAGGAGATGATTTGAAAATAGACAAATAAATAAATAGATATGCAACCCTTTGCTATCATTTGAATACAAAATATACAGAAATAATAAAATGTTATCAAAATATATATAGAAGTTTAAAACATTTAATTTATACAGATATTTAAACAGGCATACATTTAAAATAAACACTGGTAGTGGATAAGTTAAGTCAAATTTTCTTGGTGAACGCAGTTCTATGATCCGATGATGGAGAAGCAAAAGAGTAAATATGTTGTTCAATCAAGTTGAAAATTTAAAAATAAATATATTTTCTTTTATAAACTACACAAGCATTAGTGATGATACACATTTTATTGCATTTGTCAAAGCCTTTTTACAAGAACAACATTCAAACAAGGTGACCAGTGACAACCAAAAATGACAGCCTCTGTAAGTTATTTTACAATTGTACTAAACTTGTATAATTTTAACAACTTTGAGTTGCTCTACATTTTCTTGTTTATAAAAGGTAGCTAAAAAGTTCTCAGCCTAACCCACTCTCCAAAATCTAATCAAACAGAATTTTTAAAACATCTATTGCTTTTATTACACGGGGCCCATATACCTATAAACAGGCATAGATTTCTTACATTTGAAAATAATCATTTATTGCTTTATTATACATATCTGACCAATGAAATCAAACTTCACTCAACATACAGTCTCTTTGTTTTTTAAATTTTTAAAATCTATGTCTTATTAACAAATCTCTGAAGAAGCTGAATAAAGTGAAACATTACATTAAAGACACTTTTTCTACCAGTTCTTTACTTATTGTATAATCTTGTCATATATATATATATATATATATAGGGGTATGGCTATGCTAATTATTATTAGCTAGCCAATCCCACTACATCTTCCTGAATCTTTTAGGTCTAACTCCCTGAGTTGATCTATTGCTTCTCCTACATTCCCTTCCCCTTTTGGTGGTCTCAAGAGGATTTCTCTCCACAGGTGATCTCAATCTTCTTTCCTGTTATGTCTCTAAGGCCTCGTTTTCTGACTCCTTAGAAAACTCCTGTGCGCTCATTGTTTCTTCTGAGCTGTTACCATTTTTTTGTGGTTCCTAATACAATTCTTCAGCATCCTCCATCTCCGAGTCGTCATTATTTTGATATCACCTCAGCTGGTCAGCGTGTGCCAATAAGTCTCTGCCAATCTTGAAAACCACGGCTGTATTTTGTCTCGTCTGCATTATGAATCTCACTATTTCTCTCCTTTCATTTCCATTATACAATATCTTTTCATTTGTTGAGTAAGACATTGTTAATGGTGCTCTTATCTGTCTTTCCATTAATGTGGATGAACTTTGTAACCTTCTGACATGAGGTATTGTCCTATAATTTAATAGTAACCTTGGTAGAAAATTTCTGATCTCTTCATGCTGTGGGGAAAATGCTTTTAAGCCCATTTTTATGGTTTGCACCATTCTCTCTGCTATTCCATTTAATTGCAGGTGATAAGGAGGTGTTTCATACAGTTTGCATCCAATGTTTCTTAATCATGTACATAGGTTCTTGTCACAAAACTCTGGAGCATTATCTCTCACCAACGTCATTGGTATGCTCTTCCTGGCAAAAATTGTATGTAAAATTTGTTGCACAGTCTCCGATCTTCTATCCTTAACCCTAGAAACTTCAGGTCAGGCTGAAAACGCATCCACTAATATCAAACACAATCCTATCCCATTCCCCTATGCATGGTCTATGTGAACCAGGGTTCAGTTTCCTTTCGCCACAAATGTATTTTGTTTGGTCGGAAATTTTTTATTTCAGTGCAGTTGGGATATTTATTAAAGGTATGTCTCCACATCGCGTGTGCGACCAGGCCACCAGGCTTCCAATTTTACACGTTTTAGTGTAACAGCTATTCCACAATGCACATCATCATGTACACTTTTAATTGCCTGTTTTCAACAAGTTTCTGCAAATGTTGCAGATTACACCATTTTCTATTGTTAACTTGTGTTTGACCTACTTGTACGGTCTTTCTGCTTTGGAAAAATTACTCCATCTGTTGTTCCTTATTCTTTCTAGAACCTTACTCAATACTGGATCTTGTAAGGTCTCCATTATAAGTCTATTCATGGGCAAGGCATCGGTCTCCACCCAATGTAACATTCCTTCAAGTTCCTTATTTCTCCTCAAACTGTAGTCATGACAGTGCATCTACGTGTGGGATCGTATTCCCTTTCACGTATTCAATTTCAAAATTTTCAAAATCAAAGTCCGTCAACTTCATAGCCCATCTTAGTAACCTCAAGGATGTGACCTTTGGCAATTCTTTTCTGGGAAGGAATAAACTCTAGCGGTTTATGATCTGACCTGAGTAAAAACTTTTTCCTAACAAAAATACCCTTGCTCTGGTCATACTCCATACTATAGCCAAGGGCCTCCTTTTCTGTATTGGAATAGTTCTTCTCAGCCGGTATTAATTTCCTGGACAGATACATCACCGGACATCGTTCCTGTGACAAAATTGCTGACACAGACTGACCACTTAGATCTCATCAGGCTCACTCCATTGAGGGAAGCCAAAAACCAATCCTTGCACAGTCTGCCATAGTGTACAAGTCAGCTTCTGTATCAAAGATACACATAAGAAGTCATGTTAATGCTGTGCCTGTTGGACTAAGTGACCTCCTTCAAGTACAACATTTATTCAAAAACTTGTAAAAGTAAGGCTGGTTTATAAAGTTATCTGCACTCTCATCTGAAAATAAAACAGAAAAAAAGAAGGAAAAAAAAAGAAAGAAAGCAGTTGTAGAGATGGTTTTCTTCTGTCAAGAAGTGTCAATCACTATATATATCTATATGTGTGTGTGTGTGTGTGTGTGTGTGTGTGTGTGTGTGTGTGTGTGTGTGTGTGTGTGTGTGTGTGTGTGGTGTGTGTGTGTGTGTGTGTGTGTGTGTGTGTGTGTGTGTGTGTGTGTGTGTGTGTGTGTGTGTGTGTGTGAAGAAGAAAGTGAATTGATTCCCCACATACCATTTGCTTTTTGGAGATTTCATTTGAAAGAATCTTTGAGGAATCTAAGATCTGAATAGCTGATTCATCTTCTAGAATATTCCCCTTTGATTCTGACAGTGTGTGTAGAATTTTGTCTTCAATTTCCTTTAACTGGCGCTTGTTGGTTGCACTCTGAACAATTAGGGCTTGTCTTTCAGCTTCAAGTTCTGGTCTGGTAAAGAAGAGAATGATGAAAGAAGTTCAAAATAAGCAGAATGAACGCACAATACAGATTAGTAACTAATTTAATAATGACTTCATTAATGATAAAACATTGTTTCACACAATTAAAACATTTTTTCCTAATTAAAATACATTGAGAATTTCTAACAAATTTAGTTTATTTTTTTTTACTACCATTGTCTTTTTTCTGTCTTTAAAATTGTACTGCCATATTTCATCAGTACTGTTTGCTGAAATCAGCAATAAGATTTCCAAATAAAATGCAATTTGATGTATATTAAGAATAAACCTTTTGGGTACAGTTGTGAATTGAGTGAAGATACATTCTTGATTTGGTAGTTTTTTTTAATGGGAGCCATTTAAAAAATAACAAGAACAAAAAGGACACTGAATATAAAATGTTTCCTCTATATTTTAATGCTATCATGCACACAGATGTAACATATAAAAAAAATTAAAATTTACAAATTCAAATGGCCATTTCAATGAGTAAATTTAAAACCTGTCTTATCTGCAAGAACAAAACATTATGGGAAAATAAACCCAACAGTGAGTTAGAGATGAATAGGTTCATCCCACACTCAATAATTTTCATGATAGATGCAATCTATGTTTACTTGAAAAAAATCAAAATATCTTTGCTTTTAAACTTCAGAAGAGAATTTATAAGCAAATGCCATCATAAATTTAAATTCAAATTACTTAATAATTAATCTAAAATCAAAATTTCTCTAAATAGTTGCTTCTCTTCTTATTATTAACTGTATAATTATATTATACAATAACCTCTTTCTTAAATCTATATTTCTTCTTGATCTATCATTTGTTTTTAGTATTAATGCCATTATAGACTTAAATTTAATTTTCTAAGAATTTACCAACCATTAAAATTCCTTTAAATAGTTGTTTTATCTCTTTTTATTAGCTATATAATTTAATTATATAATAATTTCCTGTTCTTAAATCTATTTTCTTTCTAATTCTATGTTTTGTTTTTAACCTATGTTGAACCTGTTGGTATTAATGCCATCATAGTTTCAAATTTAATTTTCTAATAATTAATCTAAAATTAAAATTTCTTAAAAGATTTGTTTTATTTTTCTTATTAGCCATATAATTTTATTCCCATTCTGAAATCTATATTCCTTCTCATTTTAATTTAACTTATGTTCAATCAGTTTATTTTGATATTAACATTATTCATGCCCTTTAACAGTAGCCTTGTAAAGCTGTTTTTTGTCTGACTTATTTTTTATTTTATTTTTTTTTATTGTATCTCTTTTTGCTACTGTCACCAAATTGACAACCTGCAGGTTACATTAGCTAGGTTCTGCCCCATTTTTTCTTTTTCTTTATCCTTACTTCAGTTTTTTTTTTTTTTTACACACGCATAAACAAATTTGTTCTGTTCTTGCTAATGAGATAGGTGTTAAATTTACTTGCCAAAATAGTCATCCGATTTTGGAAAATTGGAATTTTTTTATATGTAATAAATATTAAATTGTAAATAAATAAATTTAATTATATTGAGCCCTCTGGCTGGATCAGTGTTAATATTAATAGGATCCTTTGGGATTTACCTCCAAGCTGTTTTTTTTTACCAATATATATATATATATATATATATATATATATATATATAAATTATATTTTAGAACATGTACATAATTATATATCGAGCACTGTTTTTAATTAATGTTTTGGACATTGTAAGAATTCTTTCTTCGTTCTGTATTCACTCGGATATACATATATATTAGAGATAACAATATATATTTTTATATATCAATAACAGTATTGAGGAAATTGTAAGACAAATTGAAAAAAAGTTTACTTGTGACATCCATTGAGATTTCATTGGACTGGGTTTGTTGACATTATTATGACTACACATGCTGGTAGTTTAAACATTTTTTTAAATAATTGTATTTTTTTTTCAATCTAACCAAATTTATTCTATATTCGTTTTCTTTCCATCATCTTTGTTTTTATAAATCCTACACTCTAATAACAAAAGATCTACTAATAGAGAGAAAGAGAGATAAAAATACATGCACACATGTATATTTTGTTTAAATTTTGCTATACTTATAGAAGAGACCTTAGTATTGGTCATTAAGCATTTGTAGATACACAGAGTATGTGCATAGAAATTAACACCGCATAATGACTATTAGTTTCCCAGTGTCTGCAGACAGTGAGGTGTGAAACTGACAGCCACTATGCAGTGCTGATTTCGATGGTCACACTATCTACATCTAAATACATATATATGTATCATCATCCTCCAGCACTATCAAAATTTTCTCACCCCTAAAGGAATAACTGAAAAAAAAAAATGTTTTAATGTATAACCCTTGCGTACAGGCACAAACAATTTCTACCCCTGACACGTGAATAAAAAATCTTTTCTCTATGAAATTGATAATATTCCTGATAATGAAAGGTAAAATGGCAAAAAGTGTGCAGCAAAAAAAAAAAAGGAAAAAAAAAAGGAAAACAGTATAAATTTTGATCATTTTCTCCATAAACTGGAAAAAATTAATAAATGAAAGGAAACAAAACGTTGGTGCCTGGTTTCAATAAAATGTTTTTGAATTCTTTCTGTTTATGTAAAACAGGGACATTTGTAGTATTCATCTGGTACCATTCTTATTGTCAACTTAGTAAAATGTTTAATATCTTCGTCCTGTTGCTTGGTAAGATGAAGGCTTTGGCAGCTGATGGCTCAAGTTTCAAAATTTTTATGTAGTGACATTCCTTCAAATCAGGTGAAGCTCAGCAGTCTCTCTCAAAGAAATAAAGAGCCTCATCATCATACTACCGCCACCAATCTTTGATGTTGGAATTCTGTTCCTTGGCTAGAAAGAAGATTTCTTACACCCCACCCATCTAAATAATTCTGTTATTTCCACCGAGCAATTTTATTTTGGCCTCAAATTATTCTGGCAAATATCAAATAATCCTTCATATTATTCTAGTGTTAGCAGTAAAGTTTTTTGCTGGTTTTTGAGAATAGCTAATCTTCCATAACACTAGTTGGATGGTGTTAAGACATTATTTTTTACAGATTTCTACAAATATTTCTGAATTTCTCTGTGTGGTTTATAACTGTATCTTTTTCTAGAAAATATATTTTTGGCAGTACAAATTAAAATTTAGGAAGGACATTCAGATTTAGGCAACCTCTGAGCTGAATGATCAGATTTTTATCAACAAATTATATCTTCATCAGTGCAAGCAGAGGTATTTACTTAACTAGAGATTCCCCTATATCCAAATCCATTACCGTCTGGTATGAGCGATTTGACTGATTGGTATATTTTTGACAGCTTATCAACCCTATGTAAGTTATTTAAAGTTTAAACATTTTGGACTGGAAGAATCATTTTTTGTCACTACTAGTGTCTTCATCTCTGAGGAGATTGTCTAGCATTCGTTGCCATACAAGAGATTAAATATTACCCAACAGTTCAGCAACTTCTTTGTTTATAAGGATATTTTCCTGTCTTAATATTTTGCTTAATTTCTGGAAGGCCACTTTCACTATTCCTACTTTTCTTTAGATTTCCATGTCACATTTTCTGTTATTTGTCACTATACTACCCAAGCAGATAAATCTCCGTACTTCCTTAATCTTAATATCCCCAATATATAGCTCATATCTTGGGCAGTCTCTTTTGTTGATAGCTGTGCATTTTCTCCTAACAGTTTATAGTCCTTTCTTCTCACTTTCTCTTATTAACTTGTGTAAGTGTTCTTTCAGTTTCCTTTCTGAAACTAATCATTACAGTGCCATCCAAATATCTGATATTGTTAAGATTATATGTGTCAATAATAAACGCTGGCAGGTCTTCTAGTTCTCTTTGGATTCTCTCAAAGTATAGGCTAAATGAATCTGGTGAAAATGCATGCTTGTCTTACTTCACATTCTATTTTTGTGTATCTCTCCCTCTGTCTCTGCATGCAGTCTGTTCATTTCCAGAAAGGGTTATACCTAACTCGAATCTCTTTCCCATGGGAATTCCATTTGTTTCTCATTGTACCATATTAAATGTCTTTCTGCAATCTATGAAATATATACTGAGATCATTCTGCATATGTATTGCTCACTTTGATAATATCTATAGCATTTCTTATTTTCCTGCAACAAAGCCACACTTATTTATGCCTGGTTTCTTTTAGCATCACAATGATGACAAAGTTTGAGTTTTGTTTAATGGCATATCAACCTATGTGGGTCATTTAATGCCAAAAACATGGAGTTTTGAGGTTTGTTTTTTTTTAATGTTTTGTTACAGTGAGAAGGTTGATTTAGTCAGATTTTGATGAAATTTTTTTTTAATAATTTTTTTTTATTTTATTTTAGAAAACTGTTGAAGTCTTCCAGTTTTGTATTCAAAAATGTATTGCAGGTAATAATTCATTTTTTCCTTCAAAAATGTGTTATGATAATAATTTTTTTCCTTAAAAAAATGTATTGTTGGTAATATTTTTTCTTCAAAAATGTATATTTTTCTATAAAAGTCTATTTTTATACTTTCAAAGTGCTTTGGATCCTAGTTTGGGGGTCAGCTATATGCCATAGCTGAGACCCTAACAGGTGCTATCACCCTGGGTCAGGGCAGACCTGGGAACAGTAGCAATTAAGAATTGGTTCCATGCTCCTCACAACCTCCCAATCAAAGGTTTTACTGTCATACCCAGGACCCAATGATGATAGACTATTGAGGTTTTATAATAGAGGGTGTCCCCCCAAAAAATTGACACCATATAAAATGTGTTAGTAACTTAGTAATATCTTAGTAACTACATATCTCAAGCAAATAAAGTTAAATAGGCCTCATGTTAAACAATAAAAGATTTATCAAAATTTGAACAAAATATTCTAAAGGATGTAGATTTCAAAATCAATTTCACAAAGTTTCACCAATGTTCAATATGCACACCACCTGTGACATGACACATGTCAAGTCAGTAGGCCAGCTCCTGCCAAACATGCTGTAGCATGTCTTGCGTAACATTCTTCAGTGTCTTTGAGATTCTCAGCTTAAGTTTCTCTTGGTTCGTAGGTAGAGAGGAGGATATAGTCCTGTCCTTTTAGACAGACCTATAGAAAAAAAAAATCACAAGGTGTCAAGATGATGAACATGGTGACCATTTCAACAATGCATTGTCATTATCACTGGAACACCTGATCCATCTTCTTAGCAGATTCTCATTGATATAAGCCCACACAGTCAACTTAGCTTTTACACATTTTGTTAAAAATCTGACATTTTTGAGCTACTGTCTGTTTTTAATGGGCTGTTGATTCTAGTTCCTCGACCCCTCTGATGTACAGATACTAGCTACAGTTGACAACCGACCCTCACTCTGTATCATGTGGACTGACCAAAAAGTTAAATTATTTTTTAGCTTACTGGCGGTAACATCTCTGGGAAGGTTTGCAACTTTCTTTATTTTCAGAAGTGAGTCATTTTTTCTCTTGCTTAATTTTAAACTTCCCATGCTTAATTGAACATTAGTTTTGTTTTTTAAATTGGCAAAAATTCCTCTGGTTGTCAGACTTTAAGTTAAAACTTAGCAGTTCACCCCCACTTTTTTCCCTCAATTGGAGTAGATAGACTAAACTATCGCCCAGTTCACACTCCACCCACGTCTATTGAACAAGTGAAAAGGAGGCTCATCCTTTGTTCCCTGTTTAGGATGTGGTCTCCACTTTCTCTTTTCCAATCTTTTCACTCTTATGTAGCCCGCTGCACATCGGTGGCATTACTGCCTTGCTTGGGGTGATATGATTAAAAAAAAAAGCTATGATATCTATTTTGGAGGACACACTGTATTTTTGTATCTGCCATATATGTATCATTCCTGTAAGATCCTGAAATCATCTAAAGCTGACAGCATCTCTATTACCATCCTATTTTGTGTTGCTGCTTTTATTTCTGTCCATCTTTGTCAGTCATGTCTTATTTCAAATTTTGATACTATAGGTCCTCCCATGTTTCTATGTAATCTAGGTTTCTCTACACTCTTCTCATTGAGGAATTTATTATTTGCTTGCTTGTGCAAAATGGAATTATAAATGGCCTTAACAAAGATTTTTTGTTTACCAGATTGAAATATAATCACAATTCTGCATGCTAATCCCATATTTATTGGGGAAGTATACTCGATATCAGGGAAAGAGTGTTTTGTAGATGCAAACAGTGTGGCTATAGTAGCCACACTGTTTACAGTGCATTGTGTAAGCAATCACATGATTGTGTGTTAAGGTATTGGAAATCTCTTATATATACCTTTAAATAAAGCCTGAAACAAATTTCTATTTGTTACAGGCTTTAAAAAAATGGATATATGTTATTTTTGTAACAAATCTCTTAATTTGCAAACTGTCTAATGGTTTTAATGTTTTATAAAAAGCTCTCTGTCCAAAGGTAACCAAGTACTTGATAGTGTATAGGCCATCATAATTATGAAACATTTCTTTTCATAAAACTTTGAAAAGTAACAGAAAATTTATTCATATTGGTTCAGGAAAATATTATTGTAGCTAACTGTCGATAATGGGAAAATTCCAATAATAAATTTGAAAAGCTGCTTACCTTTCTTTTGCGACAACAATTCCCAGCAGCTGGTCTTCTAAACCTTCAGGTGTTATCATGAAATTAAGCAGCGATACTTTTGTTGCAATCTCTGGCAAGTAATGTGGGTTCCTCAGTTTGCTTGTAATATAAAAGCGAAAATCATGACTCCACTCTATTGTGCTTTCTCCAAGACGAATCATCTCCACACCACCTGGAATAACAATCGAACAATATCCAGAAATAAGTAACAAATAAATATATAGAAAGAGTTTTCTAAGTAAAAAGTAACATTGTAAGTAAATCAGCGTATATTCAAGAGGCGTACTGAAAAGTTCTCAAGAGTCAAAAAGGATTTTAGAATGCTTGATCATTTTGTCTAGTTTTGTGAAGTGCTTTAAGCTAAGAACTTTTCAGCACCCTTTGTATGTAAACAAAATTAGAGACAGATATCTAATAATATGTAACTTCTCTCTTTACCAAAATAACAGTAGCTACATGGCATGAAGTCTAAGAGTTGCAGGAGCTGTTGGAACACCAATTCCAACACATTCCAGAGTTGTCCATAAGTTGTGTTATTATTTGGTTGAACTAGCTGGGCATTCATGAATCTATCATGCTAACCATCACATCCCTGTATCAAGGTTGGAAGGTCATTAGGGTGGTATCATATGTCTTAACATAGCTGTTCAATGTAGGTGGTTACTAGGTGACTAACCCATCATGGTTCATGGCTAGGTGTCCAGAGTAGTGGATCACCTATAGGTTCTTGTTTTGCTCATCAACAGTGTCCTGTAAAATGCATTCTAGATAAGATTGTGGAAATATAAGGGATGAGTCCATGGAGCAGTGATTTAGTTGGATGTTAAGTATAAGTGTCAGCATTGATCAAACTTAGACTCAAGGGTTTTAGTTAATGTCCAGGCAGTGGCACTGTACATTAAAAGAAAGCCTCTACAGTGGCTTGAAAGAATTGCTGTTTGAGGTTTTCTGGTAGATCAGATTTCTAGATTACAACCATTTTATTGAACACTGCCCAGACTTCATTATGCAAATTTTCACATCCTTTTCAATAGAATTTATTTTGCTTCCTAAGTATGTAAAAGATTCAACAGATTTTATTGTTTCACCTCAAAGTTTGTATTGAGCCTTGCTGGTTGAAGTTCATGAACTCAGTTTTAGAGTCATTGACAGAGTTCAACATTGTAATCAGCCTTTTGTAGGTGATGGAGGATAACTGGTAACAGTGTCTGCAGCTATACCTTGGTCATTTGCATAGTCAATATCAGACAAGCTTTTTTTTACAGGATACAGACTTGAGAGTCTTGGTAATAAAAAGTAAAATCTAAATGATGATGTTTGTTGAGAGACATTAAGACCTAATCATGGGTGATAGAAAGAGAAAAGGTGCAGGTATCACCCTCTGCTTTGATGTTGAAGAAGCTAGTATCTCCATCTTGGTAGGTATTTTTGCATAGCATCATTATGACGGCTACTGTCTTGGGGGTGAGGGATTTTGTATGCCAGAAGGATCCTTCAGTGACTGGTTTCATGTCACTAATACACAAACCATCGCTACTAAGACATATGGCAAGAATAAAGGGATTCAAATAGCCTGCAACAAGCCTTGTGAATATCATACTTGTCAAAACAGACTCTAGCTTCATTAGGGGTCCTTGTGAACTCCAATCCAACATATTCTACACAATCATAGCCATTACAATATTGTACAACACATGCCTACAGACTATATCCAAAGTATCATGTAGTTTTCAGATGAACTTTGACGGTTTGCATGAAAGAGCTTGAAATCTGACTTGCCTAAGTGACATGGTGACAGTTGGGTAAATTTTTGATTTGTTCCTCGAAGGCCTTTACCCCTTCAAATCTTTCCAAAACATCCTTATTTCCATGCAGATGTAAATGCTGAACTCAAATCGATAATTGTTTATTGACGAAACCTACCTTTTTTCATGTTATCGATCAGAAAAAAAAACAGACTATATCTCACCTCTTACCACTGCTCTCATATCTGATTCACCGCTAAATGACTTGAGGCGTAGGATACTTATTTCGGCTTATTCCTTTGAGCAACTACTCCGATTTGTTTGGTTTCAGAACTCAATTTCCGCGTAGTAATTGCAAAAAGGAAGTAAAAAGCAGCTTCTTTTCTTGCACTTCCTACCTGTGGAATTCTCTTCTGTTGACTTACTTACCCAACAGCTACAATCTTCAGGAGTTCAAGTGTAGAGTCAATACTCATCTCCTATCTCACTAACTTGCATCCTCTCTCTCATGCTCCTTACTCTGTCCAGTCCACTCTTAGTATCTTAACCTTTCTTTTACCCACTTCCTGACATGCCCTGTAACCTGTCACTCTTTCTCATAACTTTCCTCCTAGGTAACCCCCTGCACACCAGTGGCAATAGACTGCCTTGCTTGAGGCATTATGATTATAATTAAAAAAATATATATTTGTACATTCTGTATTTTTTCATCAAAATCTTTATTATTTTTTTAATTCATTTTTTAACCTTTTTATCTGATTGTAAGTTTGCATTAATGACACATCCCAGTTCTTTTCTGGTGTAAAAAAAAAAAAAAGAAGTTTTTCAAAGATGGAAGATGAAATTTGAATGAAATGTTGTCAATGTCAACAATCTTCAACTGCTGCTGGGTTAGTGGCAAAGTGAATAAGCAAAGAACAAAAGATATAAACTTGGCTACTTCTCATTTGATCTCTAGGTTACGACCCTTTGCAATGATGATGTGTTTTTGTTCTTTGTTTAGAAAACCTTTATTACATATTGCTGGAATGCATACTGTTTCTCTTACAAAATGGTTGCTATTGAAAATTGTTTAAAAAATCTTTTCTATGAAAGTAATTGTGCTACAGAGTTTATTCTTCTTCTATGTGCTGTGTTCCTTCAAACTTTAGGCGATTATGGCCTCTCACATCTTCCTATCCCTAGTGGATCTTAACATGCTTTCTCCGGTTACCCATATCAAACCCTCTGTGCTGCCATCCATTTGCTTTATCTCATCTAGTATATTACACGCTGCTTTCTCCTGTTTTTCTTTTCCTCTATCTGACCTGTGAATATCAGATTCTCTAAGCCTCCTTCCTCATTACATTACCAGACTTTCCGTCAACTGTTAGAACATTTCCCAGGTATTTAAATTTCTCTACCTTCTTGATTTTAGTATCCCCCACTTGTATTTGGCATTTTGGTCTCCATTTTTACTGATGAAAATGCATTCGGTTTTCTTGTAGTTTTTATGTAGTCCTTTCTTTCTGCTTTCTTTGGGTACTTTCTGTAGGAGATCTTGTAGTTTCATTTCTGTGTCTGCTATCAGCATTATGTCATCTCATCATCATTTATCCATCACACCCAATGGTGCATAGGGCAGCAACTTTTTGTTGCTGTTTCTGTAACAAACTATTTTTTACAGGGCAGGGTTGTTAGCTCTGTGCTCAACCCACAAACCTGGAGGACCAGTGGACCATTCTTGGTCCTTACGTTTACAACACTTGTTATTCAAAAATGGTCACCCATTTAAGTACTGACCAGAGTCGATGTTGCTTAACTTTGGTGAACAGATGGGAACCGGTGCATTCAACAGGATATAGCTGTAGACATTATGTCATCTGCATATCTTATATTGTTCAGATTGTGGCTGCCAATGGTGAATCCTAGCATGACTTCTAGGCCTCTCAAAATTGTCTTGCTGTATAGGTTGAATAGATCTGGTGAGAAGACACATCCCTGTCTTACATCTATTTTTATCTTTGTATATCTACTGAATGAATTTCCTGCCATTAGAGTTTCTTGATTACTCTAATGTCTTTTCCAAATATGTCTAGGTTGCCAAGCATCCTTATCTCTGTATATTGTCAGTTGTTCTCTCTCTCTTGTCCTGGAAGAGATATATATTCTTCCCATCACTGAAGTGATTTTCTTTTTCTCTAATACGAGCATTTCATCCTTGAACTTTATACATTTTGTTGAGGAGCATGTCTTTTGTCCTGTTCTCTTATTTTTTTTTAATGCATGTCCCCTTTTTTGGTCATGCTCAATCTCCCTATTTCAAAACATTTGTTGAGCAATTCCTCTTTAACCTGTCTGCATTTGCTCCTTATTTTCTTGTGTAGTTTTCTGTATTCCATTCCATGTTTGACATTGTTTTCTGTTTCATTCTGAGAATTGCATCAGTGATCTGCACATTTTTTTTATCTATGTTTTCCTTTTGGAACAATAACGTTTGTCGATGTCACAAACACTTCTTTGAGTGTTTCCAATTTGTTCCTCATATTTGTTTTTCCCACTGTATTTTTCCTGCACTTTGAGGTTGTTCACAAGTCTGTTGTCTTGAGATGTGATCGCTTCTACAGTCGCCACTTGGATAAGTCTTACAATGAACAACTGCATTATTAAGTTACAACTTTTATACTATGTCTGAATAACCCCTTCTTTTCTTTCTCTTTTGCTTTATTTCCTTTAATTCTCACTAGAATATCTTAATGACTCAGAATGTTTGCAAAGTCTTAACCAGTTTCAAAAATAAAAGAAGACATAAATGATAGCTGTGACAATCACAATATTAAAGTTATTGCAAATCACACCCCTCCCAAAAGAGGAGAGACTAATTTATAGTTAATTTCTAAACTCAAATCAACAGCTGAAGAATGTACACCAGGCTCTGTCACATTTATTTCATGAATTTGACTAAAAAGTTAGATCTATCTATTTACACAAATGTAGGTACCAGGTTGAAGGAAGATTACTTTTTACGTTCTTTGAGAACTATTTTTTTAAATTTTTTTATCTCATTCCAGGTTGGAAGGGGTTGGTGACGGGAGAGAACTTAACATGCCTGACCCTGTAGTTAAAGTAAAAAAAAAATTAAAATAATTTGTTTTCTTTTTCTTTCTATTTCCTCTACTTTTCACTGGAATATCTGAATGACTCAAATCATTTACAAGGTCTCAGTCAGCAAAACACTTTAATCCATTTGGCTACTCTCTCATGGGACAATCTTAAAGCTAGAATGTGAATCCCTAGTTGTTCTTAATGTGTCTGTTCAGTTTTATAAACAAAATATTAAATTATTTAAGAAATTAAATTTTATATTTGTTAGATTTTCAAAATAACAACATTGCTTATGTCTCTTTATTCACAAGTTGCTAGTTTTAGGATATAAAATGGTTTTAAGGTAAATTATCTAAAAAAACCGCACAAATTGGGCAGAGGATAAAAGATACAAGCTGGTTGATATAAAATTAATAAAATCACATTTATTTAATGTGACAGTTTTTATGTAATACACACAATGGTCACACATTGATAGACAAGCAACTTTAATCAATTTTCAAGTGGATACACAAACAACTGCTCTGAAGAGAAAAATCAAACAGATATTCATGCAAGCCACTGATAGTAAGTTCAGTTTTGGATGTATATACCAGCCTTATGTCAAACTTGTCTTACACAAATATCTATTGTATTTACTACTCTCTTAGATCTCTATTGGATAAAGAAAATGTTTAAATTTATATTTATTTAGAAAGTCTCTATTGTGTTATTAATACAGATGACATGCCAGCTTCAGGAATATGCATCAGAGGTCAGGATGAAATGCATATTCATTCAGGAAATGTTCTTGTTAAACAAGCAAATTATACATGTTCATAGTTAAAAAAAAAAAAAGTTATCTGAAACTGTGGACACTTTTATAAATTCAAATCCTAGCACACAGAAATTAATTCATTAATTACAGAAAACTATTTTAAAATATAATAAGCACAATTCACCTGGTCTCTTAAGAATGAATATACACGAGGCGGTTGAAAAGCTCTAACTTTACTCATTTCCTTTAATCTGTTCATATGAACAACTATCAGATTTATTTTTCAAAGGCCTTCTTGACTGGAATTTCATTACAAATGAAGTCCCATACATACATACATAATTTTGTGTGTGTGTGTGTGTGTACATGTATTTCTCACATATTATGCACACATTTTAATTCAAACATAATCATGAATATTATACAACCAAGGAAATGACTTAGGGTTGACTAACATGTTGGGGTGACTTGTCAGTGTTGGTAAAAAATCTCAGAATGAAATATGTACATTATGTGATCAAAAAATGACATTTCTCAATGTTTTATTGGCCATCTGTGAGGAAGTATAAGATATGATATTTTCTCTCTATATATTTTTTATAATTGTTTCACTCCAAGCAAGGCATTATTGCCAATAGTGACAATATATTGGAAGACCT